>JAJJWO010000081.1:0-78622 GCA_021655895.1 Fusarium sp. NRRL 66739
TTAAAAGGTTCAGTAGAATATAGGATAAAGGTTAAGGAGTAAAGAGTTAAAAAATATAAGGTTTATAATATATATATATAATTACTTTAAATATAATGGCCTAGAGTTCTCTTTCTCTACTGTTAGCGGCCAAAATCCCACGGTCAGATATTATGTATTTATTATACACGTCCAGCTTAGAAGGGGATTGCTTAATAGTGTTTGATATAGCTGAGAAGTCTGTCGGTAAGGCTATTGCGAAGTCTCACGTTGGACATAATGCCCCTTCCTGTTGAAGAAATCAAAATCCATCACTGAAATGGATGCAACCAGACCTCTCTGCTACTTAATTTAGTAGCATTGGCGCATCTGCGCCGAACTTGGGTATAACGGATCCTATGCAACTCGTCAAACTGAGAATGACAGCTGTACAAGAATACACAAGTTTCATCCGCTACAGATATTGTACATTTATCGAAGCTACAGCATTGATACGACTTAGCTCACCACAATGCTCTCTCATAGCTAGGATAAGTTGGCTGGTAGGTACCGACGTCCTTGGGGTTGATTCGAGAATTTCTGCTGGTCGCCATGAAATAAGAATGAAACAATCACACTGTAGGCTTAATTGACAGGCAGAGGATAGGGACTCTTATGTTGCATCTTGATAGCAGTGAGTCGAGGGCATATTGGTTCTCTATGTTTCGAGTCTTTCACTTGAGCCCTGATGAGCCAAGAACTTTAGTAAGAGTCAGCAATTATAAATGTGGCGGTACTCATATCTAGTGTTCATGTAACGATAATATGTGCTGAGTATCATTCTGATTCGCACGAGTCACAGGACTCGGCCGAGCGAAGACATGCAGCCAAGCAATCACTCGAAGAATACAATCATGCAAACAAAGATGGGTAAGTTAATGTATATCATTAATGAATCGATCCCAGGTGTATTTCTGGCCTGGTAATTCTAGAATATGTACAGATTGCCATTAGATAGAAACACCAACAAAGTGTCTAATTATGCCATCAGAATAAGAATCGTCCTCGTCTGTCTAAATCGCTATTGCAGAGAAATCGCTTATTTGCTGGGGAGCTTAGCAGGAGCGTAAGACTGGTCAGGCTTGACAATCTTGGCACCAGCGAGCTGCTTGTCGGTGTAGGCGGGCCAGACAATGAGGCGCTGGGGGTTGTTGACGACGGAGAGGGTGGTGAAGCCCTGGTCGGCGCCGAACTGGTCGCTCCAGCCGGAGGAGACGCTGTAGTCGCCGCAGGTGGAGGGGCCGTTCTGCTTCTTCTTGGAGGCGCCGGGGCCCTTGACGTCGTAGCGGCACTCGTAGGGGGTGCCGGCGCCGGTGTCGATGGTGAACTTCCAGTTGCAGATGGAGTCATCGGCGCGGCAGTAACGCTTGAGGTCCCTGATGGTCCACTGCTTGGTGGCGGCCATCATGTTGACGGTCTCGGCAGCGGGAGCAGCAGAGACGCCGGTGGCGGCGATGAGGGTGAAGACGGCGGCGGAGAACTTCATTGTGATGGTTGTGAGAGTGGTTTGTGTTTGTTTGTTTGTTTGTTTGTTGAGCGAGTGTGATGAGTGTGGAGGATGAGAGAGATGGGAATTGTCGAGAGAATGACACTGTTTATATAGCCTCATCAACACCCCATCAGCAAGGTCCAAGATCATGATGACAGCTAACGACACGTCTATTCGTGAACGGCTTCGGCGGTTCCCTAGTCCAGAGTCCCGCTTCCAGCCTTAGACACGAGCTATACCAATCCGCGATATGATACAAGGCCAGGTTACCTTGTAGGGACGAACACGAGGTGATCGGCAAGCGAAAACCCCATCCACCGCATCATGCGATCGAGAACAATCACCCGGCCCAACCGGACCATCGCCATTCTTGTGACGTAGCAACCAGGCCAAGCAGCTTCTAAGCATAATGAGACTCTTATTTTCTCGTATTCCCGGGCTGCGAGTGCCGGGCCGAGACGCCAAGCCGGGCATGGCCCCCGCAAACCTCGGCCCATCCGAGCACAGGGCTTTGCTTACATAGTACTTTACAGGGAAGAACTAAAATAAATTAGACTACTATGGTTCTAGGCAGTTAATCCGCCAAACTCAATTGTTCCGTGGCATTCCATCACAGTTCGGTGGAGTTGTGCCAGTTGTTTCCGCTGATGGGGCTCAAGACAATGTCCTAAGGTAGACAATCCAAGGCACAAGTTTCCTTCCCTCTCGTACTGACGCGAGGGGTTTTCTGACATGAAATGCGACCTTCCTCATGTGACCCAATTCCTCACCCCAGGATCAGGAGCTACAGAGTCGAGGCCCAGATAGACTACCGGCCGCCGCCCATTGGGAACAGCCTTTGGTGTGCTAAGAATAGAAATATAGAACATTCCGCGGGGTCCTTGCTGGAACGCGGTCCTTGCGTTGGAAGCTTGCATCGTGATCTCGTTTATCGTCTTTTTGTGTATGGCTGTTTGGTTAGTTGTGATAGGGGATTTTGGCCGCTGACAGTAGAGAAAGAGAGTGAACTCTAGGCTTTTTATAGACATTTAATGTAAGGTTTTTATCTTATAAGTAAGGTTAATAGATGCCTTAAGGTCTATATAAATTAAGTATATATTAATTAAACATAAAAACTGTATTTTAAGGTATTAAGTATAATATCTTATTATAGGTAAAAATTAGGTTTAAAACTATATATCTTAATCTATTCTACTCAAGATATAAGTAAGATAAGATAACCATAAATAGAACATTCTGCAGCGGCTGGGGCCTAAGTGTGGACCCCTTTTTACCCCGTGCAGCTTTCTCGTAAAAATGGTGGACAGATTCAACACGACAAAGACATGCCGCTTTACCATACCAAGACTTTTTCGACGTCATGGTTTTCTCCGATGAAACGTGACATTTGTGCCCATGTTCTACTTCTACGCTTCTACACTTCTAGAAACCGCTCATGTGGACACATCATTTCCCTTCCTCGTGTAGACGCTGATCCCCCTCATACGTACATGCATGCCTATCAATTAATTGCTCGACTTCGTATTCAGCTCATGACAATTCTAAATTGCCCGGGTATTGTCTGAGGTAGAGGCTCACCTCCCTTTCATCTCGATCTGTGACGGCTTTATTCTTCCGTCCGTGATTTGCAAGGATCCCCCTCCCACACGAACTGCTCTCTACCCAATCTGGCAGAATATCACCGACAATGACATCAAGTTTGGAACACGACCCATCCTGGACCCAGAGCTGAACAGAATAGGCTCGATAGGGTAGGTATTGATGCGCATCCGCCAAATCTGGTCTGTCTCTTTTTTCCCTTATCTACAGTACGTACTTGTCTTCGTTACTACAGCGTAAAAAAACATGGTCATCGTGAAATCACGAGACAAGTCCAACTTGATCGTCCCGTCTATTGCTTCTTGCATATCTGCTTATTTATTTGCCCTGGCCACCCGTGGGTACCTTGAAGAGCACAGCTCGGCCGTCGGGCCCCTGGCCGAGAGGCTTGTCCACTCGGAAGTATCCCTTGCGCTCCAGCTGGATAAAATCGTTCTCCTTGAGATCCGAGATGTTGGCATCCACAAGGGCATCCGTCTTGGTCGCTGTGACGTCGGCGAGGTAGTCGTCGAGCTCGTCGTCCTTCTCTAGCGTGTCCTTGGTGATGAGGTAGCCAAAGTCCCAGAGCTCGGCCTTGACCAGGTTCTCGGGGTCCGCTGCCAGCCAGTGCACCTTCTTGGCCGTTGTCTTGAAGTCACCAGCAAGGTGCAGCTCCAGCTGGAGCTCCTTGATGGGCGACGCCGACTTGTCCAGTCCTCGGACAATCGCATTACCCCAGCTCATCAGGGTGATCTCCTCGTTGTCGTCAAACGACACAACATCAGCCTGGTCAAGAAGGAGCTTAGGTCCAAATGTAACCTGCTTGGTGCCCACATCAGGGTTCTTGACATGCTTGGGCCTCTCCTCCTTGTATGACTTCTCAGGTCCTCCAGTAATGGTAACAGTAACGGCGTCCTTCTCGTCAATGGCCATGTATCGCGGCACAACGGGGTCGAGCATTCGCTTGTTGATTGCCCAAATGGTTGTCCAGTCCATGGTCACAATGTTTCGGCTAGGTCCCTGCTTCAACATGAACTCGCGGAGAGCGGGAACGGTCAAACCACGTCGCAGGATTCCGCGGACGGTAGGCAGACGAGGGTCATCCCAACCGCTGACACGGCCAGTATCGACAACCTTGGTCAGCTTTCGCTTGGAAAGGAATGTTCGGATAAAGTTGATACGGGCAAACTCCCAGAGATTAACCTTGCGGAGCTTGAGGTTATCGATGAACCAGTGGTATTGCTCGTTTCGGTCGGCATACTCGGTCGTTCGAAGGGCGTGGGTGACTCCCTCAAGACTATCGACAACAGGGCAGGCAAAATCGTAGGTAGGGTAAATGTTCCAGTCCCAGCCGGTTCGGTGGTGAGGAGCGGGCTCGGCGCCCTTCCAGTTGGGGAATCGGTAAATGACGGGGTCTCGCAGAGAGCCGTTGCTGGAGTCAAAGGCGATGCGAGCGCGAATGCAGTGTTTCCGGCCCAGGTCGGTGCCAGCCTTCATCTCTCTGAACATGGCCAAGCTCTCCTCGGCAGGACGGTCACGTCGCTTGCTGGCAAGACGGTTCTTGCGGTCCTCCTTCTGCACCTCGGGGTCGGTGTCATCAGCGTAGGCGTTGCCGTCGAGAATCATCTGCTCGGCAACCTCGTAGAGCTCCTTGAAGTAGTCGCTAGTGTGTGTGACCTGAGCGTACTTGATGTCCATCAGCTCCAGATCGTGGAGGATAGAGTCCTCGAACTCCTGCTTCTCCTTGGAGGGGTTTGTATCATCGAATCGGACGAGGAGCTTGCCGTTGCCATCGGGGGCAGTCTTGGCGAAGTAGTCGTTGAGAAGAGCGGCCTTTGCGTGGCCGATGTGAAGGTAACCACTGAGGGAGATGGATTAGTTCGAGTCACGCCATGTAGAATGATCAGAAACGTACCTGGGCTCGGGAGGGAATCGGGTCACGACACCGTTCTCAGTGTTGGTGAGGCCAATGTTGTAGTTGGCACCACCGACGCGCTTCTCCTTGCCAGCATTGAGCTTCTCCTTGATCTCGGGGTGGCCATCCTCGATGAACTTGAACCATCGGGTGACGTTGGCGTAGGAGCCCTTGCGGACAAGGCCAATGGCGACCTTGTTGGTGCGGAGAGCAGTCCAGACCTTCTCGTCGATCTCACCGATGCTGTAGCCGCTGAAGTAGGTTCGGAGAGTGAGGTGCTTGTCGAGCTCAGCGGCCAAGGGGCCGAGGGTCTTGAAGTCGGCGGAAGCGAGCACTGGGGCCGCGCTCTCGGCGTCGAAGGTCATGATGGCGGTGTTGTGTTGTTTGGGGGAGAAGAGGGGTGTCGGTGATTCTGTGTAGCTTCGCGAATTCGATCCTAAGTTGGATCTTTGTCTCGTCCGTCTGCGTCTCTCGTGGGAGGGGTCTGCCAATTCGATCATCCAAGATTTTGGAGGGGTCAAAGATTTTGGCGGGGTGATTGTGATGACTCAGGCTTTTCTGCGACGACACGTGACTGCTACCTAGGTATGGCTTGGTAAGATGCTGTAGCACTTCAAGAACCATTCCTTGAGGAAGCAAAAGACTTGCATCGCTGGGAATTTATGTTGAATTCTTACAACTTTAGCACCTAAATGAGACGCCGTCACACCGACTGTAGGTATACACTTGCTCAAGCCATTACCCATCACGCTACCATCATTCCACTTGAAGCGAAGCCGGAGCTGAGGCTGCTTCGCAATGGTAGCTATGAGCCACACCGACGACGGAGAGTAATCTCGTACCGGTCAACAAACATTCTATACGGTATACCAATCATTGTCGCATGGAAAACTTAGAGAACCTTGTATAGAATAGAGGCCCCGGCCTGACCCGGAAGCCCGGAACCTAACCCGCCGGCTCAGAGCCGGTCTGCACCTCACCGATGACCAGAAACATCGCATGTTGCCTGACCACGAAGATAGTTTTCCTCCAATTAACAGCGATCTAATTTCAATTAGATGCTGCTCAGGTACCGGCTTGTGTCTAACAACATTCCTCCTCTAAACTCTATTTTAAAGTCATTTAGCAGCAAATCATATATGATATATATTAATACTCAAAAAGAATAGTAACTAGAAGATTAACAAGATTTAACAACAAAGCACCGAAGTGACATATTGTGTAAGGAGATCTGTAGATTCAACATTTAGTGCGCCAGTATCTGGCTCTTGACGACTGAAAGTTCCTGAGACTCCCTGATCGTCTTTTCCAGCGATGCATCAGAGCCTCCAAAACAATACGCCATAAAACCATCCAAAGTCTTGGATATAACATTTTGCAATACAGGTCCATCCAAGCTTCCAAAAAGAGGCACAACTTGCTTCTTGGCCTCTTCCGGCAACCCCAAAGCATTGATCAACAGAGGAAAGTCGGTAAAAGAACCGTGAACAGTTCCAGATACCTCGAGCTCAATCCTGGAACCTTTGAGGTTATTCCAGAACTTGGCCCACGTCGTATCTTCAGAGCGATGATTGGGCCGGCCAAGTTGCATGAAAGGCTTATCCAATCCCTTACTAAGAACAGGCTCGAATAGCCGGCCGTCGAGGTTGATTCCACCACGGATTCTAGAGTCTGAAAGGATTGCCGCTGCGGCACTGGCACCACCAAGCGAATGCCCTAAAGCAACTATCTTCTTTTCGTTGATCAGGCCAGGCAGACCCTTGAAGACCTTTCTCTGGAAAGAAGGCCGCTGGATCTGAGAAGTGACAAACGAGATATCCTTGGCTCTAACCTAATCAAACCAGTCAGGGAATGGCCTAAACTCATGGGGAAATGTGCTTACCTGTGTTGCCTTTTCAAGGCTGGCAGTGTCTTCAGGAATGTCTGCCCCCAGAACGATCGTCCCATCTGGGAATTCAACAATGGCGGCATCGTAAGGATGATCGATGAGAACCACGACATTTCCATAGCTCGCAAGTGAGCGAGCCATGGCGCTGTAGATAAGCCTCGAGTTACCAGAGCCAGGGGAAAAAATAGCAACTGGAAACCTCTGCTTCTTCCCGGTGCCCTGGCTCTTACACGCTGAAGAGGTAGAAAGAGTGCAAACATCCATCTCGAAGGCCTTGAACGTGTTGTTGGAGAGACCTATTGCGGCAGCCTGCTGTCCATAGGCTTCGGCGGTAGCGGGTGGCATGTATGGAACCGTTTTGACGGAGCACCAGTTTGCTTCAATAGGCCAGAAGACAGACGCGAGAATTTGTCTGTGGCCATGTTTGGGATCGTAAGGGTCAATGCGATGCTCGTCAGTCATGGCCTGAACTCTTTGGGCAACGCCATATGGACCGCTTGGCTTGGGCAATATGAGAGCACTCCCAAGCTGCGCGAGGTGAACCAACAAAAGTAGAAAACGCATTTTCACGAGTGAGAGAGGAGAGAAGCGCTTGAAGAATGTGATGCACAAGCTTTTAGGTTGAATGATATTTTCCATGTTACGGGTGCAACATGGGCTTTTATAACTTTCTGATATCACTTTACACAGCGCTGGACTGTTGTTGAATTACGATGATTGTCATGAAAGAAATACTTCCCTTCCCTTCCCTTCCCATTCTGGATACGGATAAGATTGAGCGAGCTGAAGCTCAAGCCTGAGATGATTGGTCTACAGGCAGGACACTTGCGGTAGCGTCGCTCAATTGTTTCCGAATTGGGTATCGTGACAATGGACAATGCCAGGTTCATCTCGCTCAATTGATTCCTTTTTGGGTATAAACCCAGCCTCTCGCCCAGTCCTGTCCTGGGAACACATCCCATCTCTATCTAGCTGTCAGAATGCCTCTGGGACCTTTTGATAGGCGCAAGAAACGATCACGGTGTCTTGCATGCTCGGCAAGTCACCTTAAGGTGAGTACCACATTTGCTATATAAGCATGATTGCTTGTCTAATCGATCTAGTGTTCTGGAAGTCTTCCATGCAGCAACTGTCAAAGACGGCACATTGAGTGCAGCTTCGACATCCAAAAGCCTAAGCATATCCGAATCGACAATGCAGTACCCAACGACAAAGATGTTGCTAGTTTGGCTTCATCCGGTCTTTGTAAAAACACGAATCAAAATCAATCACAGCTTACTATGAGTCCTTCGAACAAACCAACGGATTATTTCCTTCGCTACTTCAAAGTATTTCTCCAAAATAACAAGTTTACACCCGGCATGATGCTTTCCGCCGATGTTGTTTATCTGATGAAAGATCAACATTTAGGAACATTTCTCTATGATGCTGTTCTTTCACTTGGCGCCATGCAAGCCGCCAAACTTGGCTCATCCGAAGGCTTTAAGTCAAATCAAAGCCACAAGTTGGCCATATATCATTACTCGAAATCGGTGTTAGACTTGCGGGATTGCCTTGACCAGTATGGTCACTTGAGTAGTGTCCGACATAGCATACTCTGGGCTACGCACTTATTAGGACTATTCGAGGTAATCGAACCACCACGGCCGTACTGTATGTACCATACTAATAATCTGAAGCTCATGAACGACTCAACGGGTCAAGGTTGGATCCAGCATCTAGTTCACGGCACGTCGAGAGCACTTGTTGCTGCTGGCCCGTCAGCCTGTCACTCAGGTCTCGGTCAAAGGTTTTTCACCGAGATCAGGATCTTTGAAGTATGTCGGGCCATCATCTTCAATGAGCCGACGTTTCTTGCCAATTCGGAGTGGAGACACCTTACAGCGAAGATGCAGTCTAACAACAAAGAGGTGTTTCAGCCGTTAGATGAGCTGCTTGATATCATAGTCTTGTGCTCGACTCTTCGCGTCCGGTAAGTGATGTAAGATGAGATTGAGATTTTGCTACTGATCCTCTTATGTTTTTAGAACAAGCAATCTCATTCGTTTATTAGAAAGCGGGCTTGAATCATCAGCAATACATCTGAATGAGGCCTATGATATAGCTCAAGAAGGCTTCCGCCTAAGGCAAGCTTTGATTGACTGGGAAGAAAGAGAGAAGTTTTCACCCAGGGCCCAAGTCTCTTTAAGCGGCAACGCAGCCTACAATGACTTCGATTTGTTAGCTGGTGCATTCTTCTCATCAACGAGCATTTATCTTTCTGGCGTCTTTGATTACGAAATAACGCATTGGCAGGAAATGGGCATTATAGTTCCGAACCTGTGCGAAGACGATATACAAAAACATGTCGCTACTATTCTAGCCTACACCAGTATAACTCTCAGCAGTTCATCTATTTCCCCGCTGCTGGTACTATTTCCTCTTCGAGTTGCCGGTGCCCGTTCTCGGGGGAGCTGGCAACAGGAATGCATCATGCAGCATCTGGCCATGGTCGAGCGGACATTTCCTGTAGCGGCTGCTTTTAAGATTGAGTTGGGAAGGGTATGGGCCCGAAGAACTTAGGGGAGGGAGATAGAGTAGGTAGCCAACATCTGTGAAATAAGATGGCTGTCTTAAACCAGGAGGCCTGCCATGCGTTGCACATGTAAGACAGAAAAGACGCCTCACTTACACGAGCCCTATTGAACTGGATTTATGAGCCAATATTAGGCATCCGTCTTACATGCTGTGCAATTCTAGATCTTGTTTGTCATGTGATGGGGCACAGCCGCAACTAACAGGTTGATCATCTGTAAGCACGGATACCCTGGCAGCGTCATTCGACTTGTACTGTAAGAATGCTCCGCCACAGACGTGTTTGTGAAGCCTGAGCATTGGTACATGTGTATAATCTCGTCTCTGTTGGACCATACAAAGATACCAAGTTAAATAGCCTCTAGATATGTCTCCCGCTGAATGACATAACTGTAAATGAGTTCCTTGTCTTATCAGTAATCTTATCTTCCTTGATACTGCGCAAGAAGGGTCTTTGGTCTAGTCTAGAGATGACTATCCCCGGTCTGAAGTGGATCAGCAGACACGTCACAGTCACACTCGCTCACACACACTCGCTCTCTTGTCAAGAGACCAATAAATGATGTTCCTGATCTACTCATGCATCGCATTATGCCTCGTAGGGCCTGTGACATGCCTTTAATGGCGTCATGCCGTCTCTAGGCCGGTTTTACACTCCATCTCTTCCCGCCGCTACCAATCTTTAGTTCAAACGTCTCTGTTTTAAATACTCGTCAGTACCTTGGCCAAGTCCCTGGAAATTGCTCAGCATTGTTCCCAGTTCTGTAAAATGCCGACAAAACTTCCATCTTCGCTAGGGCGATCGACAAAGCCGAAGCCCCCTCCATTATCTTCCGCTACTCGCAAACCTCCAACTAACACCCATGGCTCGTCTCACTCTCGCCCTAGCACTCCCCACGGGGCGTCTACACTTGCTCCTGGCGCGCCTTCGAAGCCCCCTTCAAGCACTGAATCTTCAGCGCAAAGATCTAGATCTCACGAAACCGCCAGTCGCCGACCACGATATCCTCCCACGTCTAGCCCAAGACACTCTTACTGTGGCCATCCAAAGCCGAGAAAAGGTGATGGGCGATCTATCTCGCCGCACACACGACCGCCTCCGCCCAAGCCCGTAGAGCGAGGCCTGCGGCGTCGCATGACCAGAGACGCTGAGATGTCAGAAGATGAAACCAGACCTCCATCGCGTCGCCGATCTCCAAGTCCGGGGTATCGTACTCGACCTCAAGGATACGAGACACCGTCACAGCCCAGTTCACCCAGGACGCCGACTAGTACACGGCCACCTATGAGGTCTTATCCAAGTAATAGCACTCGTCCAGATCCAAAGAGACGTCCATCCTATGAGCCACCGCGGTCGCCAAGATATCCTCCAAGCCCAGGCAGACGGACGCCACCCCCGGGCTATAGGCCGGCGCCTCATCTGGCAGCAGAGATGCTCCGGGGAAGACCTCGGTCGCGAGGACAATCTCCTCTTCGTACCCATGAGACGGCTCATTCTGCCGATCGTGAAAAGAAACCAGCCCATGCTGGCGCCACTAAAGCACAGGCTGCCCCTAGGAGATCGTCCATCAAACTACCAGACCAGCACGAAAAGCCAGCTGAGAAACCAACTCAGGAACAGTCTGAAAAGAAGGGACACGACTTCTGGAGGCATCTCCCTAAAGCCTTTGGCACATATGCCGGTATAGAAGCACTGGGTGAGCACGCCGACACAGCCAAAGAATGGGCGGATTGGTTCATGAATCTACAAAAGACGCCCGATGAGATCCACGCTCTGTCTGCAAAAGCGACAACTGCCAAAGACACCATTACTCAGATCCAGAATACTCTAGAGGCTCGACCAGACATAATCGATGGGGATGATGCTATCCCTGTAAGGAAAGAGATCGAATCGGCCATCAAGAATGCTACAGGTTCTTTGGATGAAATGACAAAGCTGCTCCAAGATATGAGCAGCCACGGACTCGAGGGAACAGCCTTTGAAGGTCTTCAAGAATTCTACAATTCATACAGATATAAGAATGAGTGTGAGGAAAAGCTCAAGCTTGCAGATGCCGACCTCGAGAAGCAGCTGGCAGCCCTCAGCAAGCTCATGGTCAATATCTACTCGTAAGTGTAGACCAGATTTTGCATATTCACACGCTAACTCTGATATCAGACGTGCCCTCATGAAACCTGCACCTCCTGGTCTTAACAACCCGGTACCTCCACCAGCTCCAGGGAAATCTTCCGCTTCGGCAGATGCGCGGCGCCCTCGCTCAGAACACAACAGGTCAAAGTCGAGAGCTAGATCACCACAGCTAGATCCTCCTCCAGTAGGTCGACATCGAAAGTCACTAGATCGTGACGTTAATGGAGTGTCCAATCCCGAACCAACAAGTGTTCCTAAGCCTGAGGAAGTGAATAGCACAACAACAGCCGAAGGGAACAAAGACAGCAAGGAACCTGATGGCGAAAGTGCCACCAAGGAAACTCCCAACCAAGCTTTCAAGGAAGCCAAGGTCAAACTTGAAGCTGATTCCGCAACACCACAAGTCTCGATTCAAGATTCCCCCAAACCAGAAAAAGAGCCAAGCAGCAAGGGCACGCCCCCGAAAGAAGAACCCACTGGTATAAAACCAGCACAGCCTACTCCAACAGAAGCAAAAACTCCCAAAAACCCGCCACCAGCAGACGACCCCGAGGATATCCTTCTTGGCGCGGCATGGAATGGTGACATCCAGGCATGCACCAGCGCTCTCCAGAACGCATCCCCCATGACCCGTGACCAACAAGGCTTAACACCTCTTCACCTCGCAGCCGAACGAGACCATCTCGCCATCGCAATGCTCCTCGTCGACCGCGGCGCCGACTGCAACGCCCGTGCCAACGGCGGCCGCACTCCGCTACATCTCGCTGCTCGCTACAGCTCAGCTGCCTTGGTTGAGTTCCTCGTCGACGACGGCCGTGCGGATGCCAAGGCACGGACGACAGATGGACGCACACCGCTACACTACGCGGCAAGCGTTGCAGCCGATGGTGATCAGGAGAGGCGGGAGGTTATCAGAGTGTTGAGAGACTGGCGGGCTGATCCGACGATTGAGGATAACAGGGGCAGAACGGCGAGGGATGTGGCGCAGAAGAGGGATTACTGGGATGTTTCGTCAACGTTGAGACGGGCCGAGAAGAAGTGGGAGGAGGAGCATCATCCGGGTTGGCTTCAACGACATGGACTCAAAAGATAGACGGACTGCACGATATAATGGTTTACTGCTCAGCAGCCAGAGGATTCCTACCATCCAACTCCTTATTCCCTTTTTGTATAGTCCCAATGTCACTCGACCAAGAAAGACAAATACTCTAGCTATACAGTGCCTCCATGTACATCCTTGTTCTAGAGAATCGGATATCCGCATTCGGTGGAAAGGAAATCCGGCGAGCTCCGCAACCGGCGTCGCCGTCCCCGGACCGGATTGCCGATAGCGGAGCCCCGTTCGCGGAACATCCGGCATGTTAGAGTCGTTTATATAACTGCACCAGCAATTGTTTCCATGCTACAAACTCTAGCAAGCAAAACCTTTTAGAAATCATGTCTCAAGATCAAGAGTTTAGTGAATCGTTCAACAAGGGCCTCAAAGTCCGCGGCGAGGTCCTTGGAGAAGAATACGTCTCCAAAGCAAAGGCCTCGATGCAGAACGAATACTGGAAACCAGCACAAGAGCTCATAACAGAGTATGCCTGGGGAAATGTCTGGACACGGCCTGGACTTGACAGAAAGCAGAGGAGTTTGCTCAGTGCGTGAAGGCTTAGCTGTTGATTGTCCAGATCACTAATTTGTCGACAGCGCTGGCGTTTCTAACTGCGCAAAAGGCGTCTACAGAGCTGGCTCTTCATACCAAGGGTGCGTTGAGGAATGGACTTACAGAAACTGAAATTAGAGAGGCGATTCTGCAATCTATGATATATCTTGGTGCTCCCGTTGGTTTGGAGGCTATGAGGGTCACTGAGAAGGCCATACTCGAGTACAAGGCAGAGACTACCGGCGAAGAACAAGGCAGTGGCTCTAACTGAGAATGTTAGTGAAGATTAGTTTCTCAGCCGTTACAAATAGCCAAAGCTTGCTTTTTTCTTTAGTCCCTGAATATCAAAATGACTCGATTACGGATGAAAGGAGATTCCATTCCCACTGCTTGGCACGTGAATCGACCCCACTGATGGCATCACCTTATCAACCCCTCCTCCTCAACACCATACTCATACTGATATCATACCATACATGGGCTAAAATGGCTTCAAACGTGCAAAACGTGACGGAGTTCTCCTACGTCGCTCTCAAAGAGGGCGTCAACGTCTTTGACGAATCCTCAGACGCCGCCAAAGTCTACAAAACTGTCCTTGACACAGCGCTGAAACAGCCCGGTGCACGACGAGTCTACACTGGTATCGAGATTGAGAATCCTTCTACTCTGTGGTTGTTTCTAGACTGGGAGAGCCTCGAAAATCACCAGAACTACCCCAAGAGCGCGTGAGTCCACATATCTGAAGTGACCCTTGGTTCAACACTAACTTTCTCAGCGACCATGGCCCTGTCATAGAATCTCTCAAGCCTCTCGTCGACTTCTCCAAGTTCACCAACAAGCACGTCACTCTCACCCCATTCCCCCCAGAGGACGTTCTCAACAAAGAACGATCCCCAGTGACCGAAGTTCTCCTCGCATTCTTCCCCTCAGACTACGACGTTGCGTCCCGCGCCACGGCAACACGACGTCTCGAAGAGTTCGCAGGCCGAGCTCTCAAGGCTTCCCCCGACTGGCGAGGTATCAGCTATGGATGGAGCGTTGAGAATGATGTTCCGGTGAGAGGCGACGAGGCCAAGACTGGTGCCATGCTTGCTGCCTTTATTGGCTGGCCGAGTGTCGAGGCTCATCAGAAGTTTCGTGAGACTGCGGATTTCAAAGACAACATCGGGTTGTTGAGGGAGATACCGGGTTTGATTAAGCTGGGTGCTTTTCATGTTAGCTGTCTGAGTAAGGAAGCTGAAGGGCTTGCTGCACGTCATGTGGATGAGTTTCATGGGCATTATCATGAGCATGGTTGTGGTTCAGGTGAGTGCTGTTGATTTTGCCATGTGTTCTGCAAGGTTTGGTAGATATACACCCCAATGATATCAGCCCAAAGGCTGACAAACCCCTATTTAACTTTTGTTATATATTACATATGTATTTGAGTCGAATCACTCCATGATAAAGTCCCCACCCTTCGTAAACTCATTATGCATCGACAACTCCTCAAACTGAGCCGCCAGGTCCTTGACCTGTCCATTGCCAGGCTTTGTCGCTTCCAAATCAAAATCTAGCGTGAAATTTCCAAAACTTCCCTCTGAGGAGTCCTGATTCGGCCCTTCGAGAACACGCTTCAGCGCATTTGCCTCGGCCGCAGACATGCTACCGTCTCTCATCGCCATGGCCAAAAGACCCTTCCCAACAGGCTCGAAGACGGGGAAGCAGGCGCCCAGGTCTTGACAGGCGGCTAGACAGACGAGGAAGTAAAAGTGCCAGTTCGGGTCATCATCGCTGCTGGATGTTTGGTTGAGACCGTCTGCTCTCTGACTTCGCTTTCGAAACGCAGCGTCTCGTATCATGGTGTTGCTGACGTGCACTACCGCCGAGCTCAGGACGCTGAGCGCATGGGCTCGTGGGTGGTGAAGTCGACTAATGAGGATCAAGCGCTGGAGCTGGTTGACCGAGGCACGTAGAACAGCTTTTGGTGATCGCATGGAAGCAGGTGGGAGGTTTTGGTTGTTCGGGTCTTGAATAAACGGATGGAAAATGTGCACGATGGCCACATGCAGCAGGATACTGTTTAGTGTCAGCTATGTTGTTCAAACATGGGCACCCAGGAGCGAGCCATCTTACTGGAACGCCAAAACATGGTCCGGCATATACTTGACGTTCGTCGAAGACATCTCAAGTGGAAGCGAGTCTGTAAACGAAAGGATCTTTTGATATTTGGCTTCCACAAAAGCCAGAGGAATCCTCATCGAGGTGTTGGCCTCGTCTCCTCGCTCAGGGAAGTAGACAGCCACAACTTCTTGCATTATCGTCCAGAGCTCACATAGTACTTGAAAGGTTTTGCCTGCGTAGTCAGGTATGAAGTGTCGAGGCCAACGGACTGCTAACCTTTCGTCTATGGTGTCGGCGTTGTTTCTGCCAGGGACAGGAAACATTGGGGGAAAGGCGATTGGATTTGTTGGAACCCAGAAGGAATTGAGCCTGTCGTCTTAGCGATTTTTTCAACATTGAGGGATTTCTGTACCTACGTGAGGTAGCTGTAGGCCCCCCAAGCAGTATGGGCCATTGCTCTCTTGGTATCAGGGTCCATACTGTCGAAGGATGCAGCGTTTTCTGCCGTATGCGGTACACCAAAGAGCTTCATGCGCTCTGCCATGGCACGACCATCATCGAGGAGGTCGTTGCTGTTGACATCGGATCTCTGAAGATGGCAGCTGACGCTGAGCATCAGGATAGCAGCAACGTTAACAATAGAGTCTGACGATCGCTCAGCCCGCCACAGAACCGCTGCATCTCTAACGAAGTCTTGACTGAGAGCGCCAACTCCCTCATCAATGACTGAATAACCTTGCTTTAGCATGAGTCTAGGTCAGCTATTGGCCTCGATGATCATGGGAGGGTTAGCAACATACACAAGCGTGTGCCAGTAAGGCATTAGCTAGAAAGGCTGAGCAAAATTGATGTTGATGGTGAACTAGATCGTTGATAAATAGATCAGGATCGAACAGTCCAAAGATGGGGTGGTTCCCTTGCAGGTAATGAGAGATAGCATTGGCTGCAATCTCATTATCAATAGACACACCGGTCCAGTATCCAATCTGCAACTGGTGCAACCTCTCATCGCAACACTGACTCCGATGAGGGCCAGCCGCCTCTTCTTCTTGTTTGATTCCAAGACGCTCAGCAGACCGAGTGTTTGGCGTAGTAGAAAGCGCTTCATAACTAGATGGCGTCGACGGCGACATGGTGTCTGACGGTGAAGAGCCATCCACTGGGAGACCTTGTGATAAGCGCTGAACAGGCCTGAGACGAGGGTCGAGACTCAGTGAGGGAACATCTAGGGGCAGCAGTGTTGGGTACGCGGTATGATGGCGTACAGTCAACTCAAACTCGAGACCTGATGAGGTCGGCGGCGATATCGCCTGGGCAGTGCGCAAGCTAGAAGGCTGGTGTCTCCCATGCATGCTGCCCTGAATGGACGACAAGGCATCTGAGAGGCTGTTGGTGTTTCTCAGATGGCGATGAGCAGCAGCAGCATCATCTTCAGGCAGGGACATCAACATCTCAAGGATGTCACGATGCTCCTTGAGCTCCCTCTCCACATTGGCGAGATGATCGACGCTGTAGACACAGACGGCACCCCATCTCTCACACTGAGAACACTTGGGTCGTTTCCCGTCACACTAGGAGCAGTGGGGTCAGACACAATATCAAGAGACAGCGCAGTGCAGTGCAGTGCAACTTACACGGGCCTTTTTGGATCGACATTTCTCACAGGCGTTGGGTCTGTTTGCCCGTCTCCGCTTGGCAACCCGTCCGTCTGGATTCTGGCCGCCGGAGCCTCCGGGTGTGTCGCCGGAGGCATCGGGGGCAGGGAGGATGCTTTTGTACCCGATCATTGCGACAGAGACCAATGCAACCTCGGGACTGTGCCGGTACCGCGGATGAATGGGCCAGTCAGCGGCGTCGATGGATCAGCGGCAGGTCAGCCCCAAGGGTGCGCAGTCCACCTGGACGCGCTGCTCGTGGACATGCAGCTCTTGAGCAACTCCTTGGTACAGTAGTGACGGTAAGGAGCCTGGGTGTGGTTGCGCGGGCCGCTAGTTAGAGGGTGCTGCAGTATCTCGATCGTGGAGTTGACAAGCCTCCCTTGGGATCGGATCGGAATATGGTGAGGTGAGATATTTTGGTCCTCACTTCTGATTCGACAGACAACCGAATGTGACATCACTTATTCAGCCTCTTACTCTTTCGAGTTAAGACCAGGAACCTCGGGTATGGCTCGGGATTAACCAATACGAGCTGAGATCTGATATGTTCAACGAGCAGCAAGAACAATGAAAGTATACTCAACTAGTTTGTATCATGAGTCTACAAACTTACTTGCTTGTGGGCTGTTAAAATACTGCTCTCGCTGATAGACTAAATCTTCCAGTAATAACAGAGTATGACAGCATGATCTAAGGGGGTGATTTATGAAGGAAAAGTTGGGTTACTCTACGGTGAATCTGTCGATTTCACTAGCTGTACAATTTAGTGCTGCTTTTCCAGATGAAGCTGTCAAGGGCAGATATAAGCGTTGACGTAAGCAGTGCAAATTCAACCTTTTCACAGAAGAAGCAGCTAGGATCAAGGGAACAGCTTATCTTATCTGATTTCTAAATCGGATTCTCTACCCCAAGTCAAGATTCGTTCCATTCTGGCGATATCGGCGGGTCGAGGGACAAACGACGGTTCAGGCACAGGCACAACCTTTCCCTGCGAATCTATGATATTACCAAGTTTTCTTTTTATCTAGATATGGCTTGACGCTTTAGACCTAGCTCTAGCTTCCCAAGCAATAAATTCCCGAAACACGCAACGTGGTTAAGAAAAAGTTACCAGCAACTGCATCCAGCCAGTGGAGACACGCCGGAAGCAGCCACAACAGGCCGTTTTCAGCAACTTTACTCTACCCGAAAGTATAGTCAATGTCTTGGTCCTCTTTAACTCAAGCTTGATCGAAATGCTATCAAGGTAATTTATTAATAGAACACGCAGAGCCCAATGCGTTCAACCTGGTGGAGACGGTATAGAATTCAGTTATAGTTGGCCTTGACCACGCCTCGTCCGAGACAAACATTTACCAGACACATCTTGTCTCACTAACAATGTCATTTTGTTTTACTCTTTCCAACTACTCGGAAATCCATTATTCGAGTCCTTCGTTTGCACTCGGGCCTTGACTGGCTTTCTATATCAGCAATGGCAGCACTCGAGCTGTTCCATTACGATCCTTCATTCATTGCCGCCATTGTCTTCCTCGGACTCTTCTCTGCCTCGACGGCACTATGCTTACTTCAGATAATACGATGTAGAACATGGTTCTTTATTCCATTCCTTCTCGGTTGTGCAGGTAAGACAAGAGATTTCTCCACGTTGAGCTACAGATACTAATGCCCGGCAAACCAGTCGAAGTAGTTGGATATGCTACTCGTGCTCTCTCAGCAAGACAGACTCCCAACTGGTCAATTATACCTTATTCCATTCAGACCTTTGCCCTACTTCTGGGTCCGACTCTGATGACTGCCACTCTTTGTATCATTGTCAACAAGCTCATCATCGCTTTGGATGCAGACATTTACTCACTGGTCCCTGTCAAGGTGATTCCCAAGACTTTCATTCTTGGTGACCTAGTTTCGCTGGCTGCACAGTTTACAGGCATGTAAACATCCATCGTCAACATGATCTTGCCGTTGTGCTGACTCGCCTAGGCGCTGGCATCTTGGTTACTGCCACGACCGTCAACCAGCAAAGGACAGGCCAGCTTGTCATTATTGGCGGCCTAGCTTTTCAGATATATTTCTTTGGGATTTTCATTTCTGTGTTGCACGTTGTTCACAGCCGTATCATTGACAACCCGACTCGCCAGAGTTTGGCGCTGACTATGCCCTGGAAACGCTTGATCTGGATACTTTACCTTGCTTGTGGCTTGGTCATGAGCCGATCTATCTATCGCGTTATTGAGTATGCTACCGGACCTCATGGTGTCGTCCAAGCCACGGAGATATACTTTTATGTTTTCGATGCATCTTTTATATGCACGACCACAATCCTCCTCACCATCTTCCACCCAAGGCATTTAGCTACTGTCTCCAAGGAGGACTTAAAGGACTTGGAAACCGTTACCGTCACACCGGCTAAGTCTATTCCTCGATACCAGCCATCTCAAACACCACCCAGATATACTCAGCCGCCGCCTTTCCTACCTTCACACGCAAATCTTCGGAACCGTGGGCCCTACTACTACCCTCCGCCCCAGTACAGAAGCCAATATTATATACAGTACCCGCCTCCGCTATATTGCTACCAGCAGCGGAGGCCACCTTCACTGGCGCACCATCGCCCTCGAACTAATAGAACCAACAAGAGCTTCAACCCATCTTTGAGCTCAACGTCGAGCTTTGTGAGCATATACAATCCCTATACTGGACAATACGAGCCTTTCAGACGCTAGGAGCCCTGACATAAAGTCGGATAGGATAGGGCGGAGCTTTCTGAGAGATGCGGTGCGTATATTTGACAAGAACCTGAAGAGCAGGACACAAGACACAAGAGCCCATTTAGAGAAGGGCAGCTTCAGATACCAGTTTTCCTATGTCGAAGAGGATTATAGATTGACGTGTATCTTGTGTTTCTATTCCCCCTTTGCTGTTCTTGTCTGCTTCTCACAATCTTCACGCGAAGCGATGTTGAAACTTCAATTTTCTAGGGCTACCACCAAGCTCCATAGGCCTGGGGAAAACAAAAAAATCCTTGATTCTCGCAGTTATTCTTACATAGACAAGCGGTTATACTCTACCGCCTCAATACAATCGTCTTTGAACATGAATCTCTACATCTCGCTCATTCATCAAAGTACAGTCAATCACGAAAAGAACCCCAAGATCTTCTGAAGCGAACTCAGCTCTACCACAGAATCCCCCGTAGCCTTACCATTAGAATCCATAATCGTTGACACAAACGTCTTGCCCTCAATACAACCCACATTCGACTGCCGAATCTCCTGCCCGCCTCTAACAGCCGCAACCATGAGGCATTCGGTCTCGTTGAGTTTAGCAGGTAGATCAAACCCCGTCTCAAATCCGTATACAACAGCTCTTCCCAGCGGTCGCATCGCAACATCTGGCTCGACAAGGTACACGTTGTACGACTCAATATCCGTGGCCCCGTTCCAGCTCACGTAGCCTTTGACGATCTCACCGGGCCTCTCCAGCACCAACGCGGGCGACCACTGCGCCGGCGTGCCCTTCCACTCATCCTTGAACGCGCGATAGCTCCTGACCGAGTCATCATGGCCAAAGCGGCCTTGCCAGCGAAGGTCATGGCCGTCGTCGGGCCCAAACTCGTGCACCACGCCTCCAGCGCCATAGCTCACAAGCTGGTTACCGTTACTCAGGTCCACCTGATAGCTCCCAAAGTTTTGGGAGAACTTTGCAGCGTCGGGCTGCATTGTCCGCAGAACCTCGGGCCTCTCGAGCTGGTTGGGCGGCAGCTTGAGCTTCAGTAGCAGGCCGCGCGAGGGCGTCTTACCCGAGTCCTCGGGACTGTTGTGGTTGTCGAACATACTAAGGATCATGCCCTTTGACGTGACATTATGCGCGCGAACGTGGTTCTGCCAGCGGAACCGACCGTGGGGTGGGAGGGCGCCGAATTCGCCTCCCTTTGTATTGCCTCTCAGCTCCCAGAGGACTCTGCCTGTTGAACGAGAGATGAGAAAGACGGACCAGAAGTTGCGGCTGCTGATGAGGAACGAATTGTGGCCTATTGCCTGTATGGAGTTGAGATGGAAGAAATCGTATGGGGCAGTGGGCTCTCCGTTACCCATGGACGACGTCAGAGGGAGCATGGAGTCCTCGGGGTAGAAGTGGTCGAGCGCACTCCAGCTGAAGAGGACGTCCTCAGTCTCAATGTCGATCTCAAAGAACATCGAGTCCGCCACGTAACTTTGTTCTGATCCTCCCATATCCGTAAGATTATATGTGGTGGTGTTGTAAGCCGTGACTAGAATCGTTCCCCTCGTGGTCAACTCCTGCTCGTGAAAGTCGAGAGTGCTGAGGAACTTTTCGCCAAACATGTTTGAGATGGCTGCGTCGAGGTGAACTGTCGTCTTCTCATACTCGCTGTTCATGATAACAACCTCGCCAAATCCATGGCCTTGCTTTTGCTTGCCGCGCCATAACGTCAGAAACTTCTCGTTGTTGATGTTCTGCACACGAAAGCCTTCAGAGCTCATGGGCTCGACATCGTGGGCGTAGACCATCTCAGCGTTCTGCTTCATTATGAGCGAAGCTGCCTGGACAAGGCCCGTGTCCTCTCCGCTAGATTGGGGCGTGATAAAGAGATATCCCTTTGCCAACTCTTTCTTGTTGGGCAACCATTCGACGTGAGGAGGCCTATGCGGCGAACTCTTGAACCTGCGGTACGTAAAGGTCTTGTCATTCTTGGGCCTCACGACACCAAAGTTGCTCCATGAGTGAAGTGTCTTTCCACTTCTCTTATCGGCGCTCGTCGTTTCCTTTTTTGCTTCTTTTGTCGGGACCGTCGGCGGCGGAGGACTAACATCGTCGGCTCGAGGCACGGACAGACAGTACCACCAGAGCAGGATGCAGATGGAGATGCCGAGGAAGAAGAACCTTTTGGCCCAGGGCGAGCCAGATATGACGACCATTTTGCTAGATCATAGTACAGAGGACGCTGATCGCAAAGCGAGACAGCCCCTGGTGGGCGGACATATAAAGCTGAGGAGGCTGCACGCAAGGGAGAGCGGAGCTGGACCCTGGCTGACATGCATTTCTTAAATTCACATATTCTGGAATGAACCCCCTGTCTTGGCAATTGAGACTCGCATTCTCAATGGCTTTCTTTGGGTCTTGGGAGTAGTCCAAGGGTTGCGCCCAAGACCATCCCTTGAAGATATGGCGACGCCAATTGGTGAGGTTTCGCTTGAGAGACGCCAGAAACAATACATCTGGGAGACAAAAGAAATGCGATGAATTAAATCCACGGCGTGCCGGTATTACAGTTTTATTGGTTGCTTGCCACGAGCGCCTTGTTTCATTTGTATCAAGACATGTTTGTTGAGTATTTGAGCCAAAGATTAACAACGTTTAGAACACGGCTGATATAAACAGGTGCAACGCAAGGTATTCATTTGTGTAAGCTTAATATTGACCAAGCTGACGTTGTATCAATTATAGAAATCTGAGTTGAGATATCAACTTTATTTTCTCAACTTCAACATGCACCTCCTCTCAGCCTCCATTCACATCTCACCCGGTATGCTCTGTGAGGGGTTGAGAGAAGCGCCCTAGAACAACATGCCTCACCCCGCAAAGCACGTCAACAGCCTCGTATTTCTCTTCTGCCTGACATTCCAAGGCTGCTGAAGCATTCTATAATCTTGAGAGAAAAACCTCGTGGATCAATATCGAATAGGCGGTTGGATCCATGTGGGGGGGTGGAGGATATGTAAACCATCTACAAACTTCTCCAAACTCATATCACGATCCATTCTCGTCAAAGAGACACCCACAGAACATCATGTCGTCCAACGGAGCTGAACGCCTCAAGAACCGCAAGCCAATCAAGAAGCCCGTCCCGGCCTATCTCCCATCCCCGGGTTCGGTGCTGACCGTAGACAAGACGCTCTATGCCGCCATCCGCGAGGCACCACGAGAGCTCATTCAAGACTTCACACTACCCATTCGATCCGGAAGGGCATGGAAAGCCCCAGCGGGCTCAATCGTGAGAATCAGCACCCCCGAGGGACCCCAAGTCGGTAGGAGCACCCATCAAGACAGCATTACTCTCACTCACTCACTCATCCCAGGCGACCTAAACATCTGGAACGCCCACAACCCGCGCGAGCGCTTCTGGGCAAGTCGCACCAAGCAACTCCACGCTTCACACGTCTCAACCCACGACCGTCTATGGTCCACGCTACCCTACATGCGCCCGCTGGCCACCATCCTCGCTGACAGCCTGGACTGGTACGGCACCGATGAGCATGGCGGCCGGGTGCACGATCTGCTGGGCACGCGGTGCGATCCGTACATCAACACTGTTCTCAGCGGTGGCCAGTACAACTTCCAGTGTCATTCCAACCTCACGCGCGCAGTGCTGCCATTTGGGCTGTGCGAGCAGGACGTGCACGATGTCATCAACATCTTCCAGGTGACGGGGCTGGATGAGCAGGGGCGGTATTTCATGAACCCTTGTCCTGCAGAGGCTGGCGACTATATCGAGTTTCTGGCCGAGCAGGACCTTTTGATGGCTCTGAGTGAGTTGCGCGATGCTGGGTGACGTGTGAGTAGGTTGCTAACTGTGATAGGCACATGCCCTGGCGGTGATCTTTCTCTGTGGGGTTTTGGGGAGGATAGTGAGGAGGAGATGATCAAGTGCTGTCGCCCCCTCAAGGTTGAGGTCTATCGTCTCAAGGATGGAAACTTCCTGCAAGAAAGCGGATGGAAACCCGCTGAAGTGTCGGGCTACACTGGGTGTCACGGATTAGGCGTGCCACTGGGTGAGAAGCGAGACAAGGCTTGAGTAGGTATACAACGTCACATGCAATATATAGCTACTAAATAACGCCTACTCGTACAACCCGTTGATTCACAATCACTGTATCTTCTCAGCCTTGGCCTCAGCACTAAGAATAGACTCATCCCGATGCTGCATTAGCGCAACAACCGCGCCCATCGGTCCAGACAGCAAAACACTCGTAACCACGCCTCGAGCAAGCTTAGTCCTCTCCTCTCCCGCCGCCAGCTCAGGCCGGGCCTCCAGGAGCAGGTGAAGCGCCCACACAAGGGCAGCAACCGATCCAGTAGCTAGATCATAGATGAGAAAGTTGTGAATGGCCGAAGCAGGACTCGTCATACGCCCGTACGAATGCGGCGCCGCGTCGGGAACAAACACATTCTGTATGGTGAGCGACTCTGCGACGCCAGCAGGAAAAACACCCGGAAGCACGTTTGCCGCGATGAGCACCGCGTACGTGGCCATCTGGCCTACGACAGCGACGTTCCATGCGAAGCCGTACGCGTGCGATAGGGCGGCCTTGTCGAGCGCGACCTTTGGCTTTGCGGCATCCTGGCCGACGCTCAAGCGCTTCAGAAGGTTTGCAAAGACGGCCTGAGCTGTGAAGATGTAGATAGGGCAGACGGACCAGATAGCGTTGCACCACTGTCGAATCCTGTGATCGGAGAAGGGATAGACCATCAGTACGCAGGGGAGGACGTTGCCCAGCAGAAAAGCTGCAACGACGGTGTGCAAGCTTGTATGATCGCGAAGATGGACTCTCTGGAGCCATGTAGCCTTGGAAGTCCAGATGATGTGAACAAGATAGAACAGTGGACCAACAAAGCCGAATCCAAGAGCCTGCATTGCCAATCCCCAAACGATCGGGCTAAAAGTCGTCAGCTTGGAACGCAGCCTCGTCGTCTTGTTGATAACTCACTTCAGCACAAGACCACTCCACCCAACGGCTCTCTGACTCTCCACCATGAGAATCAAAAAGATGCTGATGCACTGCGCGCCAAAGCAGAAAGTAAACAGCGACAACTCAGGTCTCGATCCATCCGTGACATTCGCCCAGATGACGTTGGACATGGCAAAGAAGTCATCCAGCGCGGTGACGCCCACGTAGCGCCTGAGCAGCAGCCTGTTGGTGTCGGGAAGAAAGCGCGGCTGCGTGTCTTGTACGATACTGTTGATAAGATCCGAGTAGCCATTGCGATCAAGCTGAAGAAGAAGCGCGTCGAGACCAAAGATGGAGAGAATAGCGAGGAGGGCGATGGGGATGATGCGACTGGATTTGGGAGATGGCATTTTGATGAGCGACACGTATCCTGTGATGGTGGAACTTTCCACTTCAATTCATCGGTCGGTGGGTGATGGCTTGACTCGATCCAATCGTATTCAGCAGCCAAGACTCATACTCATGCTACGATTGAATGCGCATTCAGACACAATAAATATGTTATGCTTTTTGCAGCAATGAGTAATTAAATACAGTCCAAAACAATATCCGTAACGTCATCACTAGGTGAGCTCCCCGTACTCGCTCGTCTGTCAACGTCCAGCGCCAAGCCATTTCCTCATTACACACACATTGAATCCTTTTTTGAGTCCAAAACAATAAAAGCAAAACACACACAGTGCCCCTGTTCCATAGTCCTATTTCACTTCACCTCTTGGTAACCCTGCCCTTGGTGACCTTGGGTTTGGGTGCAGTCTTGCCCTTGGGGGCAGCCTTGCTCTTTGTCCTGGGTTTAGTCTTGGTCGCGGCGCCCTTCATCTCCTCGAAATACTCATCGACAGATTGCTTGTCAAGCTGTTGGATGTTTTTCCTGGGCTCCCATGTATTCTCGCTGTCGTCGAAGCCCACCCACTCGATAAGCAGCTCAAACTGATTCCCCCTCTTGCGATGATCACGGATGGCGAAAGGATAGAACAAGTCAGGGTCCCTTGGGTTCACAGGTCGCTCTCCGAGACTGCGCCAGTAGTTGAGGAGCATCTGGCGCGCATCAGCTTGCAGGGTGCGTTCAGCCAGCCAGGTAGAGTCGCCCTGCTCCCGCTCGACAAGAAGCTCGATTTGGTCTCCGACCCAGCGGTGTCGCACAATGCGGGACAATGGGTTTGGCCCCCCGTCGTTCTCTTGATCGATGTTTTCAACATCATACTGGTCCGGCTCGTCGTTGTTTTCTGCTTGCGACGCGTTCGACTTGCCTGAAGTGCGCCGGGCTGTTTGAATTGCACCGAAACGGCGCTTGACCGCGGGTGCAGCTGAAGATGCCATGGATGGCGGAGGCGATGACCCCAAGATGGGAGAGGGACCTCTAGGAGGCGATCTTCTGCGAGGAGAGCTTCTCTCACGGGGTGAGGTTTTGGAAGCGGAAGAGCGCTCGACGGCTGACGGCGCAACCGCGGGGCTCATAGTGACGGTTGTTTTTTGTTGGCTGATGTAAGAAATATCGTCGGTCGCGGTCTCGGTCGCGGTCGCGGTCGCGGTCGTGTCGTGAAGCGAAGTGATGGAGGAAACGTTGCTAAGCCGGGAGCGCTGTTGTTTTGAAAGAGTCAACAAGCAGGGACAAGACAGATGGAAGGGGCGCGTAGATGAGCCTGGTGTGGTGGAACAGTACGTACAGAGCTGCGACCTTCCGGTTTGCCTATGCGCTCGAGAGAGCGTCTAGCTGCTCGTTGGCGATCCTTAATAGAATAGGTCTTGGACTGTTGAGGCATCGGCAGCGGCGGTGGTCGTGGTGCCGGCTGTTTGCTCGGTGAGAACCAGTTACGAAGAGCTTCCATGATGTCGGAAAGAGGAGAAGGTCAAAGCAAAGCAAAGCAAAGCAAACAAAGCACTTAATAAGATGCACAAACCCAAGCAATTGATTGACATGTATTTCTTGCAACGGAAAGGAGAGGGAGGAGAAGTAACAGGACGGGGATATTTGAATCCTTGTCTTACGCTGGATATAATTTTGTCTAGGTTGTTTGCTTTGGTTTGGAGCTATGGCCCTGGGGCACAAGACACAGCGTCCAAACAGAAATCACCAGCTTAATTAATGATGCGCGGGGCCACAAGCTTAATGCGCCCAAACGCGACGCGGAACAGAAATAGATTAGCGCACGGCAGTCCCCACCGTCAAACGTCAGGCTTTTCACCTTTAGCACGTGCAAAAGTCCAACGTCTGTCGCAGTGCAGCCAACAGTCTCACTGTAAGCGACAAGAATTGCGTGCATCTCGCTCAGCAAAACATCAAAAATCAATTTACATGTTTATCCTCAACGCAAAAGAGCAAAAGAATGGGTCTGGCCGGGGATTGAACCCGGGACCTCTCGCAAGCTATATACGGGCGGGACGCTCATGGTGATGTCGGTGGAACACGGAGCAGAAGGGGAGGATGAACGTCAGGTCGAGGCCGGGAGGGCGAGAGGGAACAGGGCTGTTGAACCAGTCTGGGACTTTGTTAAAATGCAGCAACAGGTAAGCCCAAAGTTGCCGAGATGCAGGTAAGCTGTTGAAAAGTTGCTTCTTGCGTGTCTCTGTAGGGTAAACGTGACGGTTTTAGATTCAAAGCCCGGCTGAGTGGAGAAGAGAACGCTTTATTCATGCGCATTAATAGTATACAGTGATTAATAGTATCGATGGTGCTTTCGGATTTTTGACCTGAGCCTGCAGATATATCTCATTGCTGGCTGTTCTTTCTTGTGTGGATGGTTGTCATGATTTTGGATCGTTTGGAGGGATACATACTTCCAATACAAGTCAACCACATCACAATGAATAACCCTTCACCTTAAAACACTACAAAGGGAGTAATTATAATATTGCTACCAGTTAAGACACAAGTAGGAATAAAGATTAACTCCGGGAATCATGTAGCATTCTTTACACCAACTGGGCAATGCCAGTCGCAGCCCGACCAAATCATCTTTATATGATCTTATAACTTACTGGGTACTAGGTAACTACCTGGTACTAAGTTGCCTAAGCCGAGCATCTACAAGACATGACGACGGGAGTATCGCCACGACATCCTTCCTACTCTGGCACTACAAGCAGCAGATCCGCTCGGCACTCAAAACAAGAACCTGGGCTTGACGGCCCGAGCTCTGAAGCCTGCAAGGTACGCCAATCCCGTGGACCAGCGCATGCGGAAATCGTACGATGTGTGGAGATGCGGTCCCGAAGGGTGGTCACGTGATGCTCGTGTCTTGAAGGAATTGCTCTGGAGAAGAGGTAGTAAATGAATTTCAATGGCGTTTTTAATAGCATTTACCTGCTTGCCTGTTATTGGTAGTATCAAGGAAATCCATCTGCGGTAGTTCTGTGTGCGAAAATGGCTGTGCGTAGACGCTTTGGCATCCAGACACCTTGAAGGCCCAGACCGGATGCATCATCTGGGGTGCGATCGAGCCAAGGTGTGGTCCCTGTAATGGTTGCTCGTAGGGCTGGAGACTGACATATATCCCTGCATATCAGGCACTTAAAGAAACGCTACTGACAAGTTTAAATGCTTGACATTTGCCCCTTGGCCCGTGAGTCGGACTTCATCGAGAGGTGTAAGTGGTACAGCCTGAACCGCCAGACACTGGATTACACTCAAGTCAGTCACCAGACACTCAATTACACCATCACAGCCCCTCAGTCAGACTGACACAAGTCTCACAATGTCACAGTCATCGTCACTCATCCGATACGCAAGCAAGTCATATCTCATTTCTATCTCACAACGCCAAGCTACACACAATCATTTCTTGTCCACCAAGTTGTAAATCTTTTGGATGTCGTGCAACACGGCCTCAAAGTCAATCTTGAGATCCTTTAGCAGGCCATCCTTAAAGCCAAAGACCCAGCCGTGGACAATGGGGTACTTGTTCTCGTGCCACGACTGCTGCACATCGGCCGACTTGATGACGTTGCGGCACTGCTCAATGACGTTGAGCTCGACCAAGCGGTCGTACCGGGCGCTCTCGTCCTCAATGGCATCCAGCTCCTTCTCGTGCAGACGGTAGACGTCGCGGATGTTTCGCAGCCAGGGGTTCAGCAGACCAAGATCCTGGGGGGTCATGGCCGCCTTGACACCGCCGCAGCCGTAGTGGCCGCAGACGATGATGTGCTTGACGCCGAGGTGCTTGACGGCGTAGTTGATGACACCCATGGCGTTGAGGTCGGTGTTGCAGACGAGGTTGGCGATGTTGCGGTGGATAAATGCCTCGCCGGGCTCAAGGCCGCAGATCTGCTCGGCGGGGATGCGAGAATCGGCGCATCCGATCCAGAGATACTCGGGTGCTTGACCGGCAGCGAGGTCCTTGAAGAAAGAGGGGTTGTGCTTGGCCTTGTTCTCAGCCCATGAGCGGTTGTTGTCAAACAGCCGGTCGTGGCTCTGCTGGAGGTACTTGGTGATATCTTGCTCAGCCATCTTGCGCCACGAGAGTTTTTGCGCGGAGGGTGATTCTGTTGGCGGCAGGGTTGATTTGGAGGATGCGAAGCGCGATTGAGAGAAACAGGCTGAGATTGGAGAAGGCTTGGAAGCTAAGCGGAGGGATAAAGAAGTAAAAGATGAGAGGGAGGAGGCCGAAAAAGAAGAGGAAGAGGAAGAGGAGGAGGAGGAGGAGGAGCGGAGAGAAAAGGAATAAAGCCGAGAGGAAATCATTGGAGGCATCCACTTTGGAATTGGTTGGATTGAGGTTGCGTTCGTTGGGTTGCGTTGGCTTGGGTGAGGCAAGTGCAGCGCAGTGCAGTGCAATGAGATGAAGTGTGACGGGGGGGTACAGATGCAGCACCTGCAGTAGGTCGCTTTTCGTTTCTAGGTTAGGTAGCTTTCCAGGCGTTCCCAGTTTCACGGTAAATCTGTTGCACCAAAAAGAATTATGGGGATAGCTTCGCTGGAGCTTGCGCCGACGACGGAGAAGACACGGAAAGATGCCGAGGAAGCTTGGGGACGACGTAATTTGTTGAGCGACCTCGTCTTTATACTCCGAGATAGTCTTAAGCTCAAATTGGTTGGCTTATCGTCCGCCCTGTTACTACATTGCGATTGGCGATCTTTACGGACGCCCGGCCCGTACATAGCCGTGCCCGATCCCCGGGACTGCGCCGGTAGTTGGAACTTGACGAGAGACCTCCGAGTCTAAGACCATTTCGACAAGAATTTCTGAACGAATGTTCTGTCTGTGCAAGAAGGTCTCTATTCTCTCTTCGGCGATCTTGTCTATTGGCCAAGGGTCAAGTCTTGTGACGCAATGGAGCGGCATTTCCCCCGCCATTTGGAGAGAAAACCCGGAACCTGGGGAACATCTATCAACCATGGGGACAGGTTTGGAGTTCATCTTGAATTAAGTCTGCCTAGGCTTCCGGACTCCGAAGATAGTGGATCTTGGGTAAGGCGCCTCGCAACCTCTGTGAGTCTCGTGCATCAAAAACGGCTTTTCAACCTCACCACCACCAACAAACCGCGACACAAAGATGGAAATTCCCTGAATGCAAGTAAATACGAAAAAAGTCCATTTCTAGGTCTCAGCTAGCCCCTTGAGGAGATCGTCGTTCCAATTCGGCTGCTCCCACTTCTTCTCCATCTTGAGCAGCTTCTCCTCAAACTCCTCCTCGAGCTCAGCCATGTCCACACGCTTGCACCAGTTGGTGTAGTCCAGCTGAGCCTCATCCCTGCTCCTTTGCGCCATGTCGACCTCTGTCTTGCGCTCCTTGCAAACCTCACCGGCTGACTCGCGCATGGCCGTGGCCTTGTCCTTCTCGGCAACTGTGTCATTGAACGTGCCATTCAAGAGTTCTAGTTTGTCGCGGAAAAACTTCTGGAAATCATCAACCGAGACACTGTTGAAAAGAGGCGCCTTGGCCAGAAAATCATCCATCCCTTGTTTGTCCTTTGCGTAGTTGCTCTCGAGTCTGTTGCATTCCTTCTCAAAGTCTTGGACCCTCTGGTTTCGCAGCGCATACTCTTCGTCGCATCGGCGCAGCTCCTCTTTGTTGGCTACCAGCACCTCCATCTTGTCGAGGAATACCTTTCCGCTCATGTCGCGCTGCTGCGTAAGATCCTCGACAAAGGGAATGGCCAGATCCTTGGAAAGGGACTTCATCTCGCCCATCTTGGTCTGGATGCTAAAGGCCAAACCCGCATTGTTGCGTCTGCGCTTCGGCGCCGGTTCCGAGCGAGTGTCGTCCTCCTCGGTCGTGGGGAATATCTTGTGACCAGTGAATATCTGGCTCTCAGACGTTCTCTTGCGTCCCTTGTAAGACGGGGTTGACTGAGCGCGAGTGTTCTTATCAAGCTTAGCAGTGTGGGCAGGGGCAGGTGTTGGAGTGCAGATGGGAGTGATGGGGCTTGAAGCATGGTCAGTGCTGTCGCTGGACTCTTCATCCGTAAACTCGACGATAGGACTGCGACGCGATGCTTCCTTCACAGGACTACTGTGCGAAAGTGCATCTTTCACCTTCCTTCGAGGATCCCCATCCCAATGGGGCGAGGTTGAAACAAGATGTTTGTGCTTGGGCAGTTCTCTGGCCGCCATGACCACATGCATTCCACTCTCGGCCGAGTTGGTAATCTCAGGGCCAGACTAGAACATGTCAGCGGTTGATCACCATCACATCACGACGAGCAACTTACAACCGCCTCAAACTCGAATCTATGGCGAGACTCATGGTCGTCGGCCCAGGCTCTGATCTTCTTGCGCACCTCCTCACGGCGAGCCTTGCTCACAATGGGATCATAGTGCTGGATCTGGATACGTCGATTCTCGGTATCACGATATATGCGAACAAGCGACCAGTGCCCATTGTCCCGGCTATGATGGATAGGAGCGAGAAGATGCTTGCAAGCACATTTGCCACTGTTGTAGTTGGGCATGGCCATGTCGAAAAAGGTAGCCGACAGGACTTCAAGGCCCTCGGGATAGTTCTGCTCAGGCAGATTGATGACGAGGTCCATGCTTTTGACGCTGAGTGGCTCACGCTTGTCGATCTGCGACATTGCGGTCATGGCATATGGGGTAAGTTTCTTGGAGGGAGTGTTGGACATGAGAGCGGGTTTCTTGGGGAGCGGGTGGTTGACGGCGGTGCCGTTGCTGCAGACGATGTTGTCTTTGGCCTTGCCGTTGGCGGACTTGGGGCGCGCCGTATTGGCCATGACAGGTGCAGGTGGCATTGTTGTCTCTGCTGTCATCTGATAAGGCGACATGAGGGAGAGAGAAGCAGTGGAGTGGGAAGGGCTGCGATGTGGGAGTTATAGGGGCAGGATTTCCATCAAGTTTGACAACTCTACCTGAACTGAACTAACATGACAAAACAAAGCAGAGCAGGAGCCTTTGGCAGACAAGAAACATTCTATGGCTTTCTGAAAGGCTGGAATCAAATGTCGCTATCCGACGGTAGAGAGGCATCCCATCAAAGAGAAATGTCAAGCGGCTACATGGGTCAACAGCCACGAGGCAAGCTGCAGCGGCCGATCTGAGCAAAAGGTAAAGTTGCAAGCAGACATCCTACCTAGCTGGACTATTGCTTTCTTTTTTTTCTGAATGTGCTTTGGTCAAGATGTTGGCCAGCATGTGTGAATTTGCAGACGGGCATCTGGTAGGTATAGGTACTGTAATGTTGTTGATGTTTGGGATGTTGGTTGTCAACCTGAGACGCGCTACTGTGGGCAAAGCAAAGAAAAAGACCGCCGTCTGCATTGGAGAGGAGAGGAAAGGATTGGTCCGTGGAGAGGTGGGTTAGCGGGATTTGAGCCGTTGGTTGTTGGTCGTTTGTCTTGACTCTTTTCTCTCTCCGCTGCAGAGACCGGGTACCTGGTTACACACAGGCATGCTGCCATGTCAATGGGACCAAGCTGGACTTGCTTCTCACCGCCCGCAAAAGACAGCTGTGGCGATATAGAGACGCAGTATCTTGAAACATGATATGCGTGCAGCCGTCAAGTCGCACGATCTTGGTCGTGGCCGACGTAGACGCAACGGATATCAAACAGTCGATATGGATCCTTTCTCATCGGGACACTTGCCCATGGCTTGTATCACACTGTCCATTTCGAGAAGATTCTCCGAACGTATTGTGGCTTTTTCGCAAACATAGCAAAAAGGAGCAAGAGACCATGTCCAAGAACAAAAAAAAAAAAAAAATCGGCCATAAGTGCCAAACGGGCCGCTGGTCGGTGCGGTGCGAGGAGCGGCCCGTAGTGTAGTGTGCAACGCTTGAGGGAAGAGACAAGAAATGTGGACAATAAGCGGGGGAGATATTCGCGGATGTTACATTTATCTCTGCGATGCAACACTCTAAACGTTGCTTTTTGTAACTTGTGATTGATCAAACCAGATCATCTCCGCCGTAGTTCGTTGGCATGGACATTGTTAAATGGGGTTAGACGGGAACTTGCAGCGACAGCACATCAACGCTGCACGCAATGGAAAAGAACATGTCTCTCGCAGGTGCTGACGTCCTTTATTCACTGAGATGCTTGCAACTCAGCGGTGGATCTTTAGATCTTTGTGACGCGTCAATCACAAGAGCAAATGGCATATAGCGAGGTAAGCTGCAGCAGTATAGCATGTCTGGATACAGATCTGCCGTCAAGAGATGATGAATATTGTTTGACTACCTAGGTACAGCTCAGGCCAGGCCGTCATGTCCTTTATTATCAAACCAAACTCCGCTACGAGACTCCAAAAGTCACCCATTCGCTCCGCATTTCCACCCAAAGTCCGCGTCCGCTTGAATTACTCAGCATTAATCGATGATGCCCCCAAGTGCCGGCCGACCGCCCGACCGAGCGATCCGAAAGGCGATACAATGTATTTCTTACTGTCCATGCCCTCCCCATTACTCCGAAAGACCCTCAAACCACAGCAATAGACTCAACGTCTATGCATCGCTAGCAAGATGACACAAGACATGGTGTCTCTGCCACCAGAACCCATCCCCGACGACATCGTCCCCCAGCAGCGACCCGAAAATGGCAATACCAGCTCCTACGGCACCCTCCCAGCCAATGGCCACTCCCCCTCGCCCTCGGAACCTACAAAGCCCGGCACAAGAGCGCTGGCGCCCGATTTGCTGCGCGGCGCGCTGATGCTGATCATGGCGATGGACCACATGGCTCTCGCACTCAACACATGGCAGCACGGCACGGGACGCGAGATGGAGATGGACGGCATCGTCATCAGGCACTGGAACCGCCCGGCCGCGTACGTCGTGCGCACCCTGACGCACCTCTGCGCCCCGGGCTTCACGATGCTTCTCGGCATCGGCGTCGTGTATCTCGGGCGGTCGCGCACGCGGCTCGGGTGGTCGGCGCTTCGCATCGCGAGATACTTTGCCGTGCGGACGGCGGTGCTGACGGCGATTGGTGTCGTGATCGGCCTGATTGTATCCGGGGGAGAGGTCTGGTTCATGAACTTTGTACTGTTCTCATTGGCCATTGATTATCTCCTGGCCGGACTGCTGTGGCTGGTGATTGACTTTACGGAACCGTTGCTGGGCCGGGCCGTCGGACGCATGGTGTCGAAAAGGGGCGAGGGTGAGAGCGAGGCGTTGTTGAGGCGTGAGGGACGAGATAGCGGCAGAGAGGTCTCGGAGTTTGGAATGGTGGTTTCGTGGCACATACACAACGCGTTCCTCGCTGTCTTGGGCCTGGTGACTATCTGGTGGAATATCTGGTTGTCTCCCATCCACGGCCACTGCGAGATCAAAGACCACGCCTCGTACGCTCTCCATCCTTTCTCCACGGCCGAAAGGCCAGGCCAAGACGGTCCCTCTGTATCGCATAATCCGTGGTTCGGTATCTGGTTCTGGACGACACTCACCGAGCGCGTCATGTCCGTCTTCCCCCCGTTAGCCTGGGTCTCATTTGCCATCTTGGGTCTTTTGTACGGCCGCATCCATGTCGCGCCGACCTGGAACGCTCGTGTGGCTGCGCTCTGCAACGTGGCAGCTGGTCTCGCCTTTGTCATCATCTTCGTGCTGACCAGAGTCTTACACTTTGGTAACTTGTCCGAAGGTTGTCTCCAGACGCCAGAGCATATCAAGCACCCCGATCGCAACCCTTATCTTGTCTCGGTGCAGTCTTTCTTCTACATCATCAAGTACCCCCCGGACGTGGCCTTCTGGGCCTTTACCATGGCAGGCAACCTGTTTCTCCTTGCATTCTTCGGCGGCATCCCTACCAGCGTCGCTAAGCGATTCACCATCCTGCTTGACTTTGGAAGGGCGGCTCTATTCTTCTACATTACTCACCTGTTCATGCTATTCCTCTTTGGAGCGTTGCTGGTGCCTTGGTTTGGCCACGACACGGATGTTCCTCAGCAGATGAACCCGGGCTCTACTCGTGGTATCGACAATGTGTTTGCTTACCTTGGCATCTGGGCGCTTGCCATGCTGCTGATGTGGCCATTGGTGAGGTGGTATGGCCGGTTCAAGGCCACCAAGCCTGCTGACTCCATCTGGAGGTTCTTTTAGTGTCGTGGGTGAATTTATGAGCGGCGTTCTTGTTTGCAGTATACCTAGCATAATATAGCATAACATAGAGTAAATGAATGTAAACTACAAAAGGAGCGAGTGAAAACTCATTGCATGCACCAAGTTCAAATGTCATTCATGATCATCATCTCCTCAAATAAGCCTGCCTTTTCTCACCACCTCAACCTCTGCCATGTCAATATAAAGAGAAACGTGCGTACTTTTCTTCGTCTGTCCGAGTATGTCTATTATCTCCAGCTTGACCTCGCACGCTGTTCGCCGTGTTAGGTCCAGGTCTCTTGCTTTCGCCCAGTTCAGGCCCAGCCTTTTGCGGGCGTGGCTTTGGAGCGCGATACGGTCTTTCGCGATAAGTAGCCTTGTGAGAGGACGTGATGATATCCTCCAGCTTCTTCAAGTTCTTGCCAAAATGCTTGAGACTGTGCAATTTGCGAACCAGGTCCTGGACGCCCTCCTTGGTGAGAAGCTCTTCCATGGGCTCGCGAGGAGCATGCATGTTCTGCTTGATGGTCTCGGTGAGCTCACGATGTGCCAGCAAGTCTTCCTCCAGTCCTTTGAGCTTCTTTTTGTTTGAATCAATGTTCATTTTCAACCGCTTCCCAGACTCGATAGTGTTCTTTTCATTCTTGATCAGCTCATCATAGTAAGCTTCGGTCGCATCATTGACAGGTGTGATAGCGTGTTGTTTGAGATAAGTGACAAAGCGTGCTGTTGCCTCTCGCAGCTGTTGATGCTCGTACTTGTATTCTCGCTGACGTCTTTGAGCAACATCGATAGCCGCCTTCCGAATCTCGAAGTCGTTGGCGTTGTCTTTGATGCGACGCTCAATCTCGCGATCCTTGACCAGCTCCCTATACTCTTCGAGATCGTAGAGAACATGCATATGCGCCCGCCAGTGGTGTCTGCAGTTGCTACAGAAGCCTTTGTTCTCTTGGAAGGCTCGACAATTTACGAGTCCTGGGGCGCCGACGCAGTCTTCTTTGACGTTTGAGAGTTTGCATTCCTCATGGCAAAGCGTCTTGTAATGGGCGACTATCTCTCCGTTTTTGTTCTTTTTAAAATCACAACACTCCTTGTCTTTGCAAACCGTCCGTGGCATGTCGAGTTGCTTGGCCTTGAACTGAATCTTTTCAAGATGCAGTTTCCTTTGCAACTCATCTCCCGTCAGTCGCGTATGGGTGAGCTCTTTGACCTTGTCGTCCAGCAACGCGATATTATGCCTGATGGTTTGGGACACTTCAACCATGGGAAGTATGAGTTGAGATATCGCTCGACGTGCCCCGTTCATGCTAAGCGTCTGGTTGACATCGTGAGGCCTTACCGTGTCGAAATGACTAAGAAGCCTCATCGCCTCATTCCTCGATTTATCCCAGCTCTCGCGATAGCTCTCTTCGCCTGGCAACCTATGTCCTTGGTTATATGCCGCCAAGTAACGAAAGGTCTCAGCATCGAAACAATACGCAGTTGAACCGTTCAAAGAAAATTTGACATCAGGATGCTTGGACAACAAGTGCTTGAGGGGGCCACGACAATCGCCTGGTGCATAGCGAGAATCACGAGCGTGTGTGAAACCAAACGCGATATTGGCCACGGCGCTGCGATGAATGTGCGCAAGAAGCTCTTCAAAGCAGAACCTGAACGTGGCTGATAGGCGGGACTGGTTGGTTTTGAGCAGGATCAATATCCCATGAAGCTCCTCGTAACTGCTCAACGTGTCCAGGATGTCTTTCATGTTTTTCTTGTCCTTGCTAGGTCCTTCTGTGTCTCCAATACCAGGGGTATCGATCAAGCGATACATCGTCTTGTTGTAGTCGACTGGATAGACAGATGTCTTTTGAGTCGCCGACTTGCCACCAGTACCATCTCTCTCATATTCGCGTGGATCACCGACACGAATAGCTCTTTCTTCGAAATCGCCATACTGGTTGTCGATGGAGGAAAAGGAAAAGGAACAGGGAACAACCCACACCAGTTCACCAAACGCTTTGGCCTCATCGAGGGTCTTGAACTTTAGATAGTTGACAAAGGCGTTGATGAATGTCGACTTACCAACGCCAGTCTCTCCAAGAACCAGGATGTTTCGATAGCCAGACTGGTCCAAGTTCCTCAAGAGCCTGAGCAGCTCTTTGGATGAGTGCCTATTAAAGTTGCTTCCGTGACGTCTGCTGTTGCATCTGAACTCCCAGGCCTTGTAAACACTTCGACCACAGTCGCAGTAGATGAAGTCATCCACAAACCCATACTCGATAGGGGAGTTGCATTTGATACAGAACCATTCCCGCTTCGCATTGGCATCGCATCGCAACCCTGGACAAGGTATCTTGACGAGACGTCGCTTAATCGGTCTATGAGCATCTGAACTGTCGCAGACCCGCTCATCACAACGAGCGACGCACTCCTTTACGCCTTCTGACTCATCTGTTGCTACAGACTCTGCTGAGTCTGTTGAGTCTGAAGAATACTCGTCTGTTGTATCCTTCTCCACGACTACTTTAGGCACATGTACTTCCGTACTCCCTTGATACGGACCAAAGTGAGCGGCTTGTAGCGTCTTGAACACCGAAGGTGCATCACGGTCGACGATATAAATCCTCTTGTTCTGATCATTTCCCCAGAGCAGGTTCATGAGAGCAGACTTTTGATCTTCCCATGAGCTTGAACCCTTCAACACTGCGTTGTTGAAGTCGAACACATATGGAACGGGACCGTAACGGGATGTGGTGATACTGTTGAGAGATAGTCCGTTGAAGCCGATATATGTAGCTCCCGATGATGTAGCACTTTCGATGAATTGAACCTTGTCGTTTTGTTGACCAGCAATGAGAGCGACATGTTTAGGACGACCGGTTGAGGATACAACCGTGCTATGCAGACCACGGAGATGATGGGATTCCAGTGTTCCATCTCTAATACCAACAACGATTTTCCTGAGTTCAATCTTGGTACGCGTGTGTGTCCCTTCCAAGTACCTGATTGCGTTCTCGATAGCTTTGATGTGTTCTCGTGCAAGGTATTGTTCCTTGCCGCGAAGAGACTGTCGGTACTCCTCAACCCTTTCTTTGCCCTCATTAAACTCATCAAAGAGATCCATGAGCAAGCAAATATCATGAGATACCTTCCTAAGCCCTCTTGGGTCGTGAAACATGGGAGGAATGATTCTGGGAGGGAATAGCGCGCTGACAGGAAGCAGGGAATACGTCAGTGGATGTCCCTTGGTATCATTGTGGCTCTGTATTTGAACTAGGCCGAGCTGAACAAACTTGCACATGATGGACAAGGTCTGTTTGTTGATACCATTTTCTCGCTGAGTATCCGTGTAAAGCATGAACTCATGGTCGAGCTTGAGCCTGTTATTGATGGAATTGTCGTCAAAGTTGAGCGTATAGATAGATTGAGCAATGGCCGCCAGTTGATCCAAATCATTCCGAAATAATATCTTAAGCGCATCTTTTTGAGACTGTTCGGAGATGCGATGCTTGATTGTCATGATGTTTCGTATACCCCAGCTGATCCCATATACAATATGGGTTCCGCCGTGTTCGCGCAAAGGAGCCAGATTTGCATAGCCCATAAACATGTTGCCTTCAGTCCTCAGGATCTCTCTGCATGTGAAGCGAGTATGCTGAACGGCACCATAGAGAGTATTCTCGTCTGTAGTTCCGTCTAGCAGAAACGTAGCAGACCCCTTCGGCTCAACCAAACCGGACAAGATGCTAGCTGCCATGTCGCTTTCAATTCCCATCGCATGAAACCTAGAAGCGTGATTTGAACCACCGGAAACAAAGACTCTCGCTCCTGGGCATGGATGCAAAGTTCTGGACTCTAGTGGTGGCGTAGGGGGTAAGATGGAGGCTGGTAAGAATTTATCGAGTTTGGCTTCGTAGATTGTGCCAAGAGGAACGACCTGACCAAAAGCCTCGCGTGTGAGTTCTTCCATGTTGAAGCGGTTGTATGGCTGATGATGAATGATAATGAGTGCGATGATGGGGATCTTGGTAAAGGTTCGACAGTACACCAAGGCAATGGTAGGTAAATTGGAAACTGAGGTTCTTTCCCCGGAGAATAAGTACCCTTAGCTGCTTGTGAGGGAGTTTATCTCCTCTTTACTAATCCTAAGCCATCATGCCTACCTACTGCGCCTTTAGAGTTTGTGATGTCATGACTTTTCACAGCAGCTGCGTACGACATAAACTCCAATCACCAGGTCATAGAATTGTCGGACAATAACTTCACCGCCACATCATTACTAAAGTGTTACACCATGGGCCAGAGTATTCTTGTTTGTCTCCGAAATACCGCCTCCCGGCATATGTTTGCGAGTCTCAAACGTTGCGATTCGACCGCAAGCCTGCCACGCCAGAAGGCCAAGTACGAAGAAGGCTTCTTACAGACCTGAGTAACGTTGATAACGACGATGGGCTGAAGCGCTACCAAACAGATTTACAGTGACTTGCTTCCATGTTAGTATCTTGTTCACACGCATGGACTATGCAGTCAGAGTCAAGGTCGTCAGTGACTGGCGGCTTGACATATACATTGACACAGCAGCCGGCCTATTATATTATTCGACATCTCGACAGCACAAATCGCAACTCATACTTCCTTTGGAACTACACTCCAAACAAGTGTAACCAACCACTTTCCTTCTTTGGGGATTGAAGCAGTCGATCCCAATGTTCTCTCCGATCGACAACTGACTCACACGCACTCATGGAGGACCCCGTCACTCTCGAATGCAGCAATGACAGCGGTACAGAATCGTTCCAACTAGAAAGGAGCAAAGCATGTTCGATATCGCGATACTTGGGCCCAATCTTGGCCAACAAGGACACACAAAAGGTGACAATCTGCGACACAGACCCCGAAGTCCTGGGAATGTTCCGCGACTGGGTATGGAGCGACAGGACACTCGTCGATCCCAAGGTAGACCCTTATTTCCAAGAGCCCTGGCTATCCAGGACAGCAGAAGCCTGGCTCCTAGGTAAAAAACTCGAAGCTGAAGAGTTCCAGAGGTTTTGCTTTGAAAAGTTCATCCACAACTGCTCGTTGGCTCCCTTCGGACCATGGGAACTTATTGAAAAGCATCCATATGCCGATAAAAGGTCGCTTCTTGTTCGTTTTAGCAACAGCTTGATTGCGTGGAAGGTGAGCATGGTGGGTAGACCGCACGAGTTTCTAGGACTCGAAGCTGTAGTGCTTGCGAAACAGGTGGAAGATTGTGCAGAACATCCGAGAAATTACGACCACGAGCATTGGTACTCGGACTGCGGAGATCTTATCTGTCCTCGATGCGATCACAATCCCAGAGTGAAAAGAGAGAAGGTATACTGCGTGCAATATTCACCACCGCCTTCACCCAGCACAGACGATTTGTATGAGCTTTCACAAGAACACTAACTTCGGAGCTCAATACAGCAGAGGAGGAGCCACCAGGCAATCCGAATCCAAGAAAGCCGTGGTTCCCTATATGTACACCCATCCCAGAGTAATCGGTCTTTAGAACATCAGCACCACCGGCAGAGCTATCGATCCTCTTATTCTGCTACCGCTCGCAGGTCCTCAGCGACATATTCGAGTTCGAGACGGAGCGCGCCTAGCCAGAGCTATAGTGGAAGAACAGTACTATCTCGGCTCGCTTCTAGTGTAAGTCAAACCTACGCTCAATGAACACTGCTGATATTGCTATACAAGTTACTCTTTACTGCTTGTTTATCGACCAACCTTGCCCTTTGCATCGACGTACTCCCCCATGGCGATGAAGGAATCGACACTGCTATTCTATCGTACAGCACGTTTTGTGTGGCTTTAGGTCTCCTATGCGCCCTACTTGTGTGGGGGATGCCGATATACATAATATTTGCGTTTGCGGATGGGATCGCTCTGGCTGTCAATACAGCTTCTTGTTGCAGAGTGGCCAAGCCTGCAGTTTGCTACAAGATGCGAGCGTTGACAGTGTTTGTGTGGTTGAGCATCCCAATCTCTTGGGCCCATCGGGTCATGTGGACGCGGGATTGGGGGAGGGAAGAAGATGAGCCCTAATAGCAGTTGCCTCTATTAATAGCTACAAGGAGATGTTTGCAAATACTTGAAGAAATTAGAATCTGATGCAGTTTTGACTTTATATCGTGTCAGTTTTCCTGGAGGCAAGACCCGAACACACCAACCCAAGAGAACTGCTCCATCAACATGAATCCCCTCTCATCCATCGTCTCCTGCCTGACTGGCAGAAGCTTCTCTGCAACTTCTCTCCCAGACAACACCTCGGACGAGAAGAAGCCCATCACCCGCCAGCCAGTCCCGTACTCGGACGATGCAGCCGACCAATTCGTCGACATCCTACGAAATCACAAAGGCACCAGATCAGAGCTTCATCGCCGACTTAAACAAGTTGTCTCTACCAATGGTTGGACCGAGAGTCTCGCCGAAGCCATCGAGAAAAAGATTGAGAAACTTCTCAAAGAAGGCGCTGAACTAGCAAAGCCCATGGCCGAAGCCGTCAAGAAAGCGACAAACACAGCGCTGGAGTTTGCCAAAGAGCATCCAGTCTACGCTGGACTCATCGCGGCGGGTACAATCATTGCGATTGGCGTCCTGGTAGAGTTTGACCTCATCTGGGTTCTGAGGGCGCTTGGCTTTGATGAAGTTGGACCGAGACTTGGTATGTTATCTGATCAGCATATTGATAAGGTGGCTAACTATAAGAAGGGAGTTTTGCTGCGCGGTGGATGAGCAGGATTGGCAATGTGCCCAAGGGCTCTATCTACTCGTATCTTCAGAGGCTGGGGATGAAGATTAAATGAAGTGACTACAGCTGGCTCTTGGTGGTTACGAGAGCTTGGCAATACAGCCGGGCCAGCATGAGCTGAAGCCGGCTCAATGGAAGCTAGTCTAGTCATTTCTTTTGATTCATCACCATGGGTTGTTTTGATTACGCCAAGGGCTTAGTGTAGTTTACTTGGTTGAGGCCTTTCATGACTCGAATAGCTTGAGTCCGTTCACAAGGTAGCTTGTAAGACATTGACAGGATGAACACCTCTACACTGATTATCACGTAGAGTCAATTGAATTAAGCACGCAATAAATGCCCCCAAATATCGGAGGACATCGGCCGAAGATCGGCCAAGTTGGAGCAACAATTATCACGACATTGTCCCTCTTTGGCAACGTTACCCCGCCATTCCCCCACGTCACGTCTCGACAAGACGACTAGATATTCCCGAGGTCCAAGAGCTTGCCAGTCTTGGAATAATATTATGTAAATTATATAACTATATCAAGTGTCTTTTATTTCTCAATCGCTGTCTATCCTGCTCTTCTCCTCCCAGTAGTTGTATTTCAGCTGAAACCATGCCTCTCCCCACATCATCCATCTACGAGCCTCCATCGGCCGGCTTCACTGGCTTTGCCTCGCGAAGAAGTGTTGTTCACAGCACTGAAGGCATTGTAGCGGCTCCTCAGCCTCATGCTGCGAAATGTGGTCTTGAAGTTCTCAGAGCTGGGGGTAACGCAGCTGTAAGTTGTCTTGTCACTATAACCCCGCGTTGCATGGCTAACATGAGACTAGGATGCTGCAGTTGCAGTTGGTATGCCCAACCAAGCAATTGACTCAAGTATATCCAAGTTGACTGACTATTCACAGCCGCCGGCCTCAATGTGACCGAGCCCGTCTCTACCGGCATCGGTGGCGATATGTTCCTCCTCTACTTCGACGCCGCAACGCAGCAAGTCAAAAGCCTCAACGGTTCCGGTCGCTCGGGTGCTAAACAGACTCTTGAAACTATCCGCAAGGACTTGAATGTCCCCGAGGGCCAAATCGGTCAAATCCCGACTCATCATGTTCACGCCGCAACAGTTCCTGGAGCTGCTGCTGGCTGGGTCGACACAGTTGAGAGGTTTGGCAGTGGAAAGCTTAGTCTAAGCCAAATTCTTGCGCCTGCGATCAAGTTGGCTGAGGAGGGACACCCAGTTACCGAGATTGCTTCAGATTCTGTAAGAAACTCACATCTTAGCCAATTCATAAGCTTACAAAGGACAGTGGCGAGCGCAAGAAGATCTCCTACGCAAGGCTTCCCCCAACTTTTCCGAAATGCTCAAGAAGGATTCCTCTGCCCCAGATGGCGTGCGAGCTCCTCGTCCAGGCGAGGTCTTTAGAAACCCAACTCTGGCGCAAACGTTCAGAACTCTGGCAACAGAGGGCAAAAAGGGCTTTTACACCGGTCGTATCGCCGAGGAACTAGTCAAAGTCGTTCAAGATCTCGGAGGCCACCTTGAACTGGATGACCTGAAGCACCACCTCGAGACAGGCACTCAAGATACAGAGCCCATCTCGGTCAAGTTCCGTGGACAGGGACTTACGAGCAAAGACCCCAATGGCGGCGTTGAGCTCTGGGAGCACCCGCCAAACGGACAGGGCATTGTCGCGTTGATGGCTCTCGGTATCTTTGAGCAGCTTGAGAAGCAGGGTAAAATTCCCACATTTGGACCTGAAGACCACAACTCTACAGCCTACCTCCATGCCATCATTGAGGCTCTTCGTCTCGGCTTCACAGACGCAAGCTGGTACGTCACCGATCCCGATACCACCAAGGTTCCGACATCGGGTTTGATCTCTTCGGAATACCTCGCCGAACGCGCCAAGATCTTTGACCCTTCCAAGGCACACGATGGTGTTCAACCTGGAAACCCCGACTTTGTCTCTCCGGCTTTGCAGAGCAGTGATACAGTGTACTTCACCGTCACTGACTCAGCTGGTAACGCAGCCTCGTTCATCAACTCCAACTACGCTGGCTTTGGAACAGCTATTATTCCCAAGGGATGTGGTTTCACGATTCAGAACCGTGGTGCCAACTTCTCGCTAGACCCAAAGCATCCTAACAAGCTGGAACCTCGCAAGAGACCGTATCACACCATCATTCCCGGAATGGCGACTAACCTTAGCGATGGTTCTCTCCACTCTGCTTTCGGTGTCATGGGCGGATACAATCAGCCTCAAGGAACTGTGCAAGTCCTGCTGAACCAAGTCCTCTTCGGCTTGAACCCCCAACAAGCACTAGATGCTCCCCGTATCTGCATTGGAGCTGGTATGCCAGATGAGGGCAACGTGCTGGACTGGACGGTTCACGTTGAAGAGGGTATCTCTGATGAGACCGTCAAGGAACTGGAGAAGCTGGGACACAACGTGGTTGTTCTCAAGGGCTGGAAGAGATCCATGTTTGGTCGTGGCCAGATCATCAGATATACTCTTGATCCAGACGGAACACCGGTTTGGTCCGCGGGAAGTGATCCCAGGGCCGATGGAGCAGCATATCCTCAGTAGACCAACATTATTCAAGCAAATTCTTGTCTATCTGCATCACTTGCCCAAAATCAATCATGCCATAGTCCTATATATCATTGGGATTTTTTCATCCAATGTTGTTCTCGTGGTCATTTGTGTAAACGCGCTGTCTTCTAGTAGATCGAAATCCGTCTTTTCTTCATCTGTGTAGTGTCGATTCTACCATCTTCATCGAGGTAGTCGTTGAACGTGGCCTGTTTCCAACCTTCATGCAGTTCTCCAAAGCGTAGTGCGCGATCCAATACATAACCGTGCAAGTACGGTCGAAGAAAAAAGGGTTCACGCGCACCACAAAGTATCCAGAGCTCGGAGTCGGTCTCAATAGTTTTCCGCGACTTGAATGGACAGCCTTTAGAGCTTCGATATTGATACTCTCCAGAATCCCAGCCCATCATCCTGAAGTCTCTGTCAACAAATATAGCCCAAACTTGTAAGGCTATCATGGTGGTTTGAGAGCCAGGCGCGAGTGTGACCTCGTCGAAGGAGGCATTGGCCTTTTCCGCCTTGATGTCATGAGACATAATTCCTATAAGTGCCGAGTTAGGAATACCAGGACCTGTGAGATAGCTTGAACTGCTAGCGAGGCTCGAAGGCCAGTCGACTACCCACGACGGCACATGTTTTTTGCAATCGAAATGCAGGATAATAGAGTGTTCTAAAACATCCAAGCTATCTTCGAATTCTACTATCCTCTTGGTAGTTTCAACGAGAACCTTATCAAAGCTATTTGTAGGCGAGTAGTCGAGGACTATGCCGTAGCCTAAGGGTACTAAGCCGATGATTGAGTACACTCTGTCTCGTTTGTCAGAGGCCCAGCACATGTTGGTGTAGATGAGAAGGTCTTTGAGGTCGAACTTGGGAGCGCCGTTCCACTGCAACTTGGCTCCAAATATGTTAAGCACATGGCTGCTCGCATCTGGAGCAGCCCATTCTTGGACACGTTCAAGCACTCGGCAAAACTGAGCAAGGGGATTATCGTCAGAGTCGCAGTGTCCTCGACTGATGAACTCACGGGGGTTTGTGTAATAATGTTGAAGTAGGGTCAATTGGATAACAAGAGGTGTGACTGTGTGGCTACATGCTGATTCCTGTCCGAATAGGAATATGGCTTCGGTAGACACTATGAACTCTTGAACAATCCATGCTCTCCTCCACCACGGGCTCTCAAGGAAGTCGTAGAAGGCAACCCACCCATCTGTGAACCCTTCTTCTGTCAAACTCTCCCATATATGGTAGCGAAGAGCCGAGTTGGGGAACCGAAACCAAGCCTTGAGTAGATCAGATGGAGCTTGGGTGTTGAGGTCTGAGTTCGGGATGATCCGCCTCCTGCGTAGCTCTTGATTGAGGTCAAGAAGCCATCTCAGTCCAGTTCCTTCTGTTGGCTTAGTAGAGAGGCAGATAAGTGTCTGCTTCGCATTCTGATATATGTCTCTCATAAAGCCGACTTGGTGAGATCGCTCCTTGAGATTAGATTGGTTGATGCATATTTGATCCACCCATAAGAGAAAGTCTTTCTTGTCACCATGGGTCTCCCAGTAATCACGAGCAACTGTCAAGGCATGGTGGAGGTTGGAAAAGGCATTACATGGGGCGCCATTGACAATGATGACTTTGGTGTTTCGCGCATCGCCCGCGCAGTATGAGAGGGCCTGATACTGGCCCTTAATATCTGCTATACGCCTGCTGGGTAGCAATTCGCATTCGACAAGCTCCGAGCCTGAGTCTGGAAGGATCTTAAGGAGACGGATCTCGCGCTCGGTAGGATCGAGTTCACTGTAGGGGTTTGTTGAGAGAAAGTCGCCGTTTTCGGGTGTGCAAAATATATCGTGGCCGGGCAGAACCTTTGCCTTGGGGCTTGGTTGAAGTTCTGTCTGTTCAGCCATGGCCACTGGTGGATAGATTGAAGTAGACACCTCTTGGGGTTGAATAATTCAACAGCGCCTGTGAATTTCGTTTGTCAAGATCCTTTGTTGACTGAAAATGCTTATTAGAAAGAAGGAAAGGTTTATAGCAAGTGGTGAGGCTTTCCCATGGGAGGCCTAGCACACCATGAACCTCATGATTGGATGCACTTTCAGTTGGTTGAATTACAACTTGTGATAGGCTCAACCCGAGAGAGGAAATACAACTCGAGCTTCAGTCCAACTCTTAGAAACCACCTGCCTACAAACCTGTTGGTTTAAATTTAGGCAGTAAATGCCGTCATCTCGGACGTGACCGGCGGTCTCCCTTTCATCGTTCTGCACCAAGCAATTGCAGATCTTTCAATCCGACAAAATATGTATACAGATACAGACAGACAGGGACCTTGCTGTGCTGACTACCTAGGCTACAAGGCAGATTCAAGGCAGATTCACCGTATTGAGCTAATGGGCGACTCAACCAACAACTCTCCTTTTGCTGTGCCGCATACATACCTCGAAGCATATAACTTAAAGGGGCAAAGTAATATTGAAGCAGTGCACTACATATAGCTGCGAATAGTAAGTTGATCGAGCACGTTAGTCGACTGGTGGCTACGTCCGGAGACCTCAGCTCCTAGGGGCGTATCTTCTGAACAGCATCTTGTCATCATGGCCTTGAGTTGCGACTGCTCTTTCGATGAATATTGGGGCATATTTACTGAGGCTAACACCACTAAACTCCATGGTATGGAGTAGATAAGTCACAAACTACCTAACCCAAGCAGTCAGGAAGAGCAAGGCTGATAAGCCAGCTAGCTTCTCCACAACCGTGAGAGCCTTCCCTGGCAACTTCAGATCTACTCTTGGTACAGAAGGCGGTCGACTACTGGAATGGAACAACCAAACTCACCAGCAAGGCCTGATTGAGATGGCTCATACACGGACATAGACACATAGACAGACACACACAATAGTTTCATGGCAAACCGTGCCCGATGATATTGAAGCTGAGTACTCGGCAGATGAAGTAGCATCTTGTCGACCATTCGCTATTTCTACAGATCAACGCCACATTCTACATCAAAGTATGCATCCGAATTACGCTTCTTGTAACAGGGCTTCGACACAAAGATACACTCCTCTGACAACAAACACTTGTACGCTGCCCAACGCCCACATAATCACAACAGATTTGGAGTTTAAATCTGCGGTACCGAGTAATCAGACCATTCTATTCCCGACTTTTGCTGTACATTTATTATCTGCCATACAGAGGTATCTCATCCCAGTATTACATCGTAGGTATTCATACACTCGATCCTGTCGCTCAAATCGATTCGCTTATTCCTTCTGCTCAGGCTCGCCCTCGAGGACGACCTTCTTCTCATCAAGAAGCTTGGCCAGATCGCCGCTCTGGTGCATTGAGACAAGAATATCGGTGCCGCCAATAAAGTCCTTCTCGACGTAGAGCTGGGGAATCGTGGGCCAATCCGAGTACTCCTTGATACCCTCTCGCAGCTCGGGGTCCTCGAGGACGTTGAAGGCGGCAAACTTGTCCGGGTTGACGCCCTGAAGGCCGAGGATCTGGATGGCGGCGCGGGAGAAACCGCACTGAGGCATCTCAGGTGTTCCCTTCATGAAGAGGACGACGGGCGCAGAGGAGACGGCCTTGTCGATTGCGGAGCGGGTTTGGTCGGAGAGCAGGCGCACTTGGAAGGGCGTCAGAGGGGCAATGGGAGCGCGGAAGATGGAGGCCGCGGGGCGGACGGCGACCGGCCGGGCGGCTTGTCGAAGAGACTGGAGATGAGAGGTTAGTTTTGCAAGAGGAATGGTGGTTTGAGGGAACAATACCGAGGCTACTGTTCGCGCAAACATTTTAACAATTGTGAGGGGAGAATAGAAGTGGCGAGGAGAAGAAAGTTGCGCAACGGAAGTGATTGTTTGAAGATGGCGGAAGTTTTTGGATCGAATGGGTGATGTCAAGGATGTTTCGGCGCCGTTCCCGGACAAGGGTGGCGTTGAAATGCGTGGCCAATCAGAGAAGAGGTAATTCTGTGGCTTGTCATCGGTCTAAATGTGGCTGATTCAGCAGCTTGATTGCGTGATGGTGAGGTAACCGTTTATTATTAATTTTTTGAGTTATTACTTACAAGTTCGGAGCAGGCTGTGTTTATTGCAGATACTCAGCATCAGCTCGTGATGGTCTCAAAGTTCGGAGGATGACGCGGGGGTGATGGCGGGGTTATTATAAGTTGTATAGTATAAATGCTTTGACATGCGTCTTCAGCATGAGATCTTGATAAATTCATTGTATTTATCAATCCAACCGTAACAAAAGCTCCTGTCAAAACTTTGTGTTTCTTTTAAGGACTACATCTCTTCAACTGCCGTCTTCAAGTCAAAGACACTCCACTAAACTGCAGCCCTATCACATCTCACCAAGCCCGCTTACAAACCACCATCAGCTCACTCACATCCATGCTTCACACAATCCAACACGGGCACGACGCCCATCATCTATACCACATGCGCAACTCACCCGAAGCTCTCGAAAAGGCCCGCAGCGATGGAAAGCGCCACGTCCTGCTGGCCGCCTCTGGCTCCGTCGCCACCATCAAACTCGTCCAGATCATAAACGGCCTCAAGACGCAGCACAACATCTCCATCCGCCTGATCCTCACGCAGTCGGCCTCGCAGTTCCTCTCGGGCCAGACGCTCGAGCAGCCCACCGTGGAGCAGGTCGCGCGTCTCCCCAACGTCGACGCTGTCTACACCGACGCCAACGAGTGGGCGCAGCCGTGGAAGCGCAACGCGCCCATTCTGCACATTGAGCTGCGGCGCTGGGCGGACGTGCTGGTTATTGCGCCGCTGAGTGCGAATACCATGGCCAAGATCGTCAACGGCATGTGTGATAACCTCTTGACGTCTGTGGTTCGGGCGTGGGATGTTGCGGGGGCTATTGACGGGGTCAAGAAGAAGATTCTGGTGGCGCCGTCGATGAATACGGCCATGATGAACCACCCCATCACGGCGATCCAGCTTCGTGTGTTGGAGAAGGAATGGGGAGGTGAGAATGGGTGGTTTGAAGTGTTGCGACCCATCTCGAAGGCGCTGGCGTGCGGTGATGTTGGTAGTGGAGCGATGGCCTCCTGGGAGACTATTGTCGAGGCAATCGAGGAAAAGATCAAGGCTTAAGCTGGGGATATATGGAAAACGAAAATTAGGAATTCTTACGACATGTTTCACGAAAAACATTTGATTATGGTTACGGCGTTGATGGGCTTGAACAAACAAAATGAACTGCACCCCAAATAGGGAAGCAAGCGATAGGGTAGAATGTTGAAGGTTTAATACCACCATGGAGCACTTTACTACTGCGTCTTTGTCCTTGAAAGCGAATTCTAATCATGCTGATGTATATGGGGATTGTATAATCTGATTCTGCTTGCCTTGGATGAATGGCAAACACAAAATCTTTACAGTGTCGCTACTGACATGTTCCTTCTCCAACCGTTCCTGCCTCAACTTCTTCACCAACCGCCACCACAAGTTCACATCGCATCTCAATTTTGAAACTCCTTTCATATCATCATATCTCTTCTCGATATCGCCAATACGTTCTTCTTCATCACCCTGCAATCATGGCATCTGCACCTTATCACCTCCTCACTTCTACATCGAGTCTCTTGCCTGAGGATGAAGCTTGCCCCTCATCTTTACGAGCTCGACTACGCGACAACGAGACACCGGCCACAAGCTCTTCGATCAAACCAGTCCGTTACCAAGACATCTACCAGCAAGTTCACGCCTGTCTTGGCAACCCTTCTTCGGCCCCAAAGCCTGAGCCCAGAGTAGCTCCGGCATCCGAGAGCCATGATCCGGCTACACAGCTTCGAGGTGCGTTCGTGACACAAACCACCAGATATTCCTTCTCACAATTTGCAGAGGCATACGCTCGCATGGGCATGGCACTCCACAGTTCTGCCATCGACCATCTCGTACAAGCGCACTCTCAAGTGCAGGCCAAAACGACCCGGTTCTCTGAGGAGTCGTCCAAGACCCTGACGCAGTGCAACGACCTTTACTCCAACATCGCCTACCCGCTGTCAGCGACACTATGTCACTACAATAAACATCCCCGAGCAAGCATCGCAACGCATTTGGAGACCCTCAAAAAAGACATTGCCGCGGCAAAGGAAGAGATTGTTCGCCTTGGCGCCGAGTGGGACGCTTGCTGTAGGGCCGAAGCAGATGCCTGGAAGGCTCTCAACAAGGGACTTGATAACCACGGCTCTGGGCCTACGAGGTTGGATGTGGAAACTAAAAAAGCAGCAGATGCTTTCAAGGCCGAGGCGGAAGCAATTGTCGAGGACAAATGTTGGTTGTTGATTGATATCGACAAGGTACGGCCGCATCTGTTGACAGATGAATCATGCTGACTGCCTTAAACAGGAGTTCAAGGGTGAAATCCAAACCGAGACATTGCGAATGATGCAGAATCTTTTTGCTGAAGAATAATGGGGAATGTATCACTGTCAAGTCTGTAATGTGAAGGAAAATGGGATATTGTCAGCAGGCTTACACATGTTTCCATGTCAGGTAGCCGAGGTAGACTATCAACTGTTTGTCTATTTCGTATCTCATTACTAGGTATTTGCAGCCGCCATCTCCATCGTGTCGTGTCGTATGCATAAAGACCACCCGGTCTATTTTTTTTGTATCAATAACATCCGCTAAACGCCGTCCCATGAATCAATCGTTTACTGCTTCTCGGGAATGACAACGCCCCAGGGGTGATCGGTGCGACCGTACATGATGTCGCCCAACCAGCCCTTGATCTTGCTGGTGGTCTCACCAGCCCCACCCTCAGCGCCCATGGGGATGTTGATGTCCTTTCCACGGTGGTGAATCTGAGAAACGGGGCAGATGAAGTACTAGAGCTGTTAGCAGTATCCTCTAAACATAAATGGGCTGAACTTACAGCAGTACCAGCAGCGAAAGATTCAATCAGACGACCCTCAGCATCGGCCTCGACGACCTCAGCAATGGTGTACTTTCGCTCGGTAATCTCAAACTCGTCACCCAGTCGCTCGCGGGCGAGGTCGAGGCAGCTTCTTCGGGTAACACCATCGAGAATCAGCTTGTCGTCCAGAGGAGCAGTGATGATCTCCTTCTTGCCATCCTTGCGCTTCCAGATGACAAAGAAGTTGCTGGCTCCGGCCTCAGTGCACTCGCCTTGGGATCCATACAGCCACAGAATCTGATGGTAGCCTCGGGTGCGGGCATCTGCAGTCGCCAGCAGCGAAGGGCCGTAGTTGGCACCGACCTTTGCGTAGCCGAAGCCGCCAACCCAGGCACGCACCATATCGTCGGGGGATGTGTGAAGACGCATTCCGCCAGCGGGTGCGTCCATGCGGGGCATGAATGTGACGATGATGTACAGCAGCGCCTCCTTGGGCGCAGCAACGCCGAGCTGGGGAGCGGTGCCGATGACGGTAGGGCGTATGTAGAGGAAGCTTCCGGCGCGGTCGGCAGGGAGCCACTTGGATCCGTCGACGGACAGCAGAGCAATCATGAGCTTCTCGATCTCAGCGGGCTCGAAGATGGGCAGGGAGATGCGGTTAGCCGACATGCGCAGACGAGCAGCGTTGCGGTCAGGGCGGAAGATGCGCAGCTTGCCGTCGTAGCCGCGGTAGGCCTTGAGGCCCTCGAAGCACTCGGTGGCATAGTGCAGGACCGACGCCGTGGGCATCAGGCTCAGGGGTCCGTAGGGCTTGAGCTCCGGGGCGGCCCAGCCGGTGGACTGCTTCCAGGCGGCGAGGACCATGTGGTCTGTGGCGATGGTCTCGTCCCCGGTGTGGGCGTTGACCTCATCGGGGACGGAGCGAGGGTTCTGCGTGTAGGTGTAGGTGAGCTTTGAGGCGTCGAGGGGAGCTTGGGTGGAGGTGTTGCTGGCGACGGTGGGCTGGGCGACTTCTTTCTTGTGGATGGCGGCGGCTGTCAGGTTGACATCCTGGGTTTCGACGGCGGAGGGAGCCATTGTGATGGGTGTTGTATAGGGCGATGTTGTTGTGGTAGGTTGATGTTTGTAAGATGGTTGGTTGGTTGGATGGATGGAGATGCGGGATCGGAGCAAGGCACGTATCAAAGCAAGACGAACACAGTCACAGAGGGAAAGAGTCAGAGAAAGAAACAAAGGAATGAATTCAGAGTGCAAGCAGCAAACTTTATATACCATAGCAATCTCAATCAAAAGGTACCTTGGCTACCTACTGTATGACTGTTTCTCTCCACCCGTCGTCACTTTGACCTACCTAGGGATAATAAAAAGCTGGTCACGAGTTACAAAAAAGGTCCGGCCCCGCCGTCCCGGATAGAATAGACCGCCTCTGCCCGCGCCGCGCTCGGCTCCGGCGATGGTGTTTTTTCCCTTCTTTTTACTTCTGCGGCTTTGATAGAGACCGGAGGCGATAACAGAAGCACTAATCTTACCCTGGTCATGCGCCCTGCGTGGTACCAGGTATGCGGACAATGCCAACTGCCTTTGGTAGGTGGTAGATGGTCCACACAACCTTTTCAATTCTCCGGTGGGTGGTTGTCATTGTAGATTGTCAATTGAGCGGTCCACTTGAGGCTGGTTCCCGAATCTTTCCAACAGATATACAGAGGAGTCATTGGCGATGGATTGTCTCTAGGTAGTCACAGACTTTTTCTCTAGGCCTGAGCAAGAGTGAAGCCTCTTGTTGCTGCGTCGGACTTGCCACCTTACCCATTGACAACCATCCACCACAATGCCAACACCTGACTATTCGAGTTACGCAGACTTGGCTTATCGAGATCGCTTACAGGCTGCATGCAAAGCGCCGAAGACGCCGGCTATTACTGTACTCTATGCTTCCTATCCCGGGGCCGGAGGGCGGAATACCCGCCCTAGGTACTCTATAGTTACACTGTCTTTCAATCCCTCAATCCTAAGCCTCCAATTTGAAGCCTTTCCCCACACCAAGCAAGGGCGTAGGGCGCGTTTCGATACTGTAGCTGTAGCTGTAACTGTAGCTGTAATCACGACAGCAACCGGCTTAACCAAACAACAATCAACAATAGCTATGTACATCTCGCATTACTCATCATGCAAGAGTCGTCAGGTGCCAATTCACCCCTGCCTGTCAATTCTGACAGAAAACCATGATTATTCGTTGCTGAATTTTCTCTGCTTGGCATTGGATAAAGTCCCAGGATTTCAGGAGGCGGAATTTAAAATTCATGGCCGCCGCTAGCCGCCAATTGCCATTCCGCCGCTCATGAGGTCATCCCATTCCCGTTGCAGGGGAAAAGAGAGGACAAAGAATTAACAAGGTCACATTACATGAACCTGCAGCGGGCTTATCGACGATCGGGCATCCGAGTTTTTGTTGAGAAGAGGGAGGGGGGGGAGGACCTTTTGTTCAACCTAGACGAAGGGGAGATATATGTATCATGATGGCGTGGCAGCTTGCCATGATATCGACATATTACTAGGTAAAAAGGTACGACTTGTCGCATTGAATGATCTAAAACTCGCCATCTGGGTTTCTAGGTATCATGATTAAACTGTCTATTTTTCCCCTCCTCTTGTTCTCGGGGTCTGTTGAAGACCACTCCTAGTTTTACCCCCTTATCTAGCCGCATCCCATTGTCAGACCGCCATCTTGGTACTCTGCGCCACCATTACACCACACCATCACGCTCAGCCTCCTTCTGTCGCTGCTCCTCCTCGAGAACCTCACGCTCCCGCGCTGCAGACTCGACTTCAGCCTTGATGCCCTTTGCCCGCTGTCGCGCCTCGTACATGTCGCGACTCTTCATGATGCGCTGCACGATCTCGCCCGCGTTGACGTGCGCGAACGTGTGCGCTCCGATCTCGCGGTAGATGCCCATGGCCTTGGGGGCCGTGTACGGGTCGTATGTTAGAGGCATGAAGGATGTAGGGCCGTGGTACACAGCGTCTGGGGTTCCGCGTGGCAGAGTTGTGAGGTAGGGCTCTGTGGGCGAGAAGGGGGCGCCAAAGATGACCGAGTTGATGTACTGCGGGACGTGTTAGCTTTCTTATCTATCAGTACGTAGACTCGGGATCCAACTTGCCTTGCATTGAAGAACGCAGAGACCACGCTCAAAGGTGTTCATGATGGGGTAGTTGATTCCCTTCCACTGGTTGATCACCTCGTCCTCGTGCACGCCTACCACGACATAGGCTGGAGGGTAGTCTTCTCCTTTGCCCTTTCGCTCATCCACAGCCTGGTCAGAGTACCAGCCGTCCTTGCGCGCAAGCTCCTCCTCTGCAAGCACGACCTGACGCAGAAACTCAATGTGGCCGCTGGAAAAGAGATCATAACCTCCATCAACGTACACCACGCGCTGGCCGGGCTTGGGTCCCGGTCCTTCAATCAGCTGGCGAAAGCTGCCCTTTTCTTCCTCGCCGTCTTCAGCCTTGGCAGGCCTGGACGCCGTCCAGAAAAAGACCTCGGCGCCAGGTGCTTTGCCCGAGGCATCAGTGGCGTACAGCTTCATGCGTTCCAGCATGGCTTCTCCCTCGGCAGCACGCTCCTCGGGAGTGCCGGCGCCCTCTTTGCCAGCGAGCTTCTTCTCGAGAGACTTGATGAAGTGCGTCTTGGTGCATAGCAGCATGCGGCCGACGAGGTCAGTGGTGGAGATGCCAGGTGAGCGCTTAACCACCTTGAATCGTCCAGCCTCCTTGACGAAGCGATAGCAGTCGTTACCATCGCTATCGGACGTGATGTCGTCGCCGTGAACTACGTACTTGCAGCCGTAGTGGGTGATGTAGGGGAGAGATGTGACGTAGGGCGCATGGCCGATGGAACGGGTGACCCATCGACACGCGTTTGTAGCAGCGAGACTGCGACGCGTTAGTAAGGATGCTGAGTCCGTCACTAGACAGACCGTAGGAGAGGTTTGGAATCACCGTTCGTCCAGGGTCATGACTGTAGGGCCCTTGTTGGCGAGGATAGCCTCATCGGAGTGGACTCCGGCGTAGAGCTCATCGCCGAGCTGGCGGGCCTGAACGATGGCACCGGCATGACCTGGTGGTGTTAGAATCGCATATTGAGACAGAGTGAGAGAGGGAGAGAATACCGTGATGGAAAAAGTCAAAGCAGCCATCGACCCAGATGCGTCCGTCAAGTAGCTCAGGCGCGGGCTCACCCTCGAGGTGCAGCTCCTCGTCAGAGGGGTTAGTGGGGTCGGTAGAGGCCATGGTGGCGAGAAGTAAAATACAGTGAGATGCTTGTTAAGAAAGGCCGCAGTTGTATAAGTATCAGGTCTAAAGATGAAGAAAAAGAAGCGGTGGTGATGTTTTAAGATTAAGACTTAGGGGGTCTTGTATAAGTTGGCGGTGGTAGTGGTGAGCTGAGCTGTTGGGGGTGGAGGATACAGTAATGAGTTTGGTTGGCTTAACAATTTTGGAGCGACACGATTGGCCCATTGCTGATAAGTGCATTTGTTTTTAATGAGCTTACGACTGAGGCGAGGCAACTCCTATCACCACCAAACAAGACGCTTGAGTTTGTCTCTGAAGCTTTATTCAGTATCGCATTTGAAGCACAAGACATGGGTTTGATAGCAAGCATGGGTACTCCGTATTTCTGACCGCATTGTGTATTGTGGCCGTGCCAAATACACGTGCTGCGGCAGCAACAACACCAAGAAAATACCACCTGCCATAGTCTTCCTCTATCACCGAATCCCCGGATTTGACTCCTACTCCGGATCTCAAGACCCTGCCATGATCCCCACTTTGCTCGGCCCTTGCCGCCACGTTCCCGATCTATTGGCTCCGATCTTTACTGCAATGATACCTCGTTCGGGCCAAGATTTCCCGAAAGACTGGATGATAGACATCCGCACGTGGGCACAGCAATATATAAACAAAGCCTCCTTCCAGCTCATAATGGCTTCTCACCCTGCAGCATGAAGTTCACCACCGTCACTACGCTCCTGGCTCTTGCGCCTTCTACCCTCGCCAACTGGCACTTTGCCAAAGGCAAGGAGATCAAGTACACGCCTGTTCCGGGTGTATTTATGCAAGATGATCCCGCAACCGACCCTACGACCTTTGACTACGTATGAATGTCTTCAACCCAGCGCAATCACCTACTGACCACCGCAGGCTCAATGGAATTTTGGTCTCCTGAACCGGACCTATCCCACAGACCCCAAACACCCCCGAAAGGGAGGCAAGACGCAGTGGGAGCGCTTCGAGACCTATGTTGAGAGCCTCAACCGCAAAGCCCGTCATGGCACCCGCTACAAGGTCCTCGTTATGGGACGACACGGCGAAGGCTGGCACAACGCAGCCGAGTCTTATTACGGCAAGGCAGCCTGGAACGTGAGTCATCCGACCAAATACTATGACTATGGTATTTGCTAACCACCTGCAGTGCTACTGGGGCCCTTTGTCCGGCAATGGAACCGCTGTCTGGGAGGATCCTCTTCTCACTCCTGCTGGACTAGACGAGGCGTACAAGGCCAACGCCTACTTCAAGAGTCGTTTCGCAGACCACGGCATGCCCTTTTTCGACACCTACTACACCTCTCCCCTGGCTCGCTGCGTTGTCACCGCCCGCGAGGCCTTCAAGGGCATTAAAATGCCACGAAACAAGCCATTCAAGCTCATCGTCAAGGAACTTCTCCGCGAGGGCATCAGCATCCGCACCTGCGACCACCGCTCCAACAAGACCTACATCGAGACTCTTGCGCCAAAGGTCAAGTTCGAGAGGGGCTTCACCGAGTTTGACGAGCTCTGGACTGGCAACAAGGGAGAGACTGACGCGCATCAGCTGGCGCGCAGCAAGGACGTGCTCGACGATATCTTTACCAGCGACAACGGTGTTTGGATCAGCATCAACAGCCACTCTGGCGAGATCACCAAGCTTCTTCAGGCGCTGAACCACCAGCCTTTCCGCCTGGCTACTGGTCAAATCATCCCTGTCCTCGTCAAGGCTGAGGTTGCGACTGAGGAGCCTACCACCACATACGCCTCTTGGACGGCTGAGGCGACCTGCAACTCCCCGCCGGTTACTAGTCTTGCGGACCAGGGCTGCGTTTGCTCTACTACATTGGCATCTACATCGGCCAAGCCTACGTGAACAGAGTGTTTGTTGATGAGAAAGGAAATTGTTATTGATCATGAAACGATCACTGACTAAAAGTACATAGAGAAATACATAGACCGCTTGACATGTACAAAGGAAATATGACAGAGAGTACATTCGTCCATCCCCGCGGCGTTTATACAATCTTGCCTGCCGCCCATAACATCTCTTATGTTACCACTCCACTAGCACACTTGGCGCCATCTCCAGACAAGTTCAAGATAGCTCCACCTCTGATCGGCTCGGGGGCGGCGCTGCTTCCGAGTGTGAACTTCCATGTCTGACCCAGCAAGTTCTCCTGCGCGTACAAGGTACCGGGTGCTGAAAAGGTGGCGCCCCAGAGCAAGTTGAGCGCCGTGAGCAGGATGTTGGGATGGGTCGAGAAGGTCTCCCAAGTTCGGGAGGCGGTCGACCACCGCATAACGTTGGTTTGAAGGAGGCCATTTCCGAGCACTGAGGACTGCACCGAGTAGAGATAGGCGCCTCCGCCCTGGACAAAGGACCAGTCTCCTACACCAGTGAGCAAGTTGACGGCAGACGTACCCTCGGTGAGGATCTTGCCAAAGGTTCGAGATCCGGGTTTGACGTCGATTGCCCACCACTTCCTTCCACTCTCTGAGATCCAGAAACGGCCCTGGTCATCGATATCACCCATGCTAATCGCGTTGGACTGGATGATGAGTGGTAGAAGCTCGTGGTTTCCGTTCCTATCGATACGGATAAGCTGCGACTGCGGACAGCCGAGGAGACCGCACAGGAGATTAACCAGAAGGCCCTGTTGGACCATGCCGTAGATGTAGCCGTCCGCTGGGTTGAAGCCGATGGCATTGATGGCACCGCCTGGTCCAACACCCGAGGCAATGGAGACGCGCTGGCCGGTGGCGAGATCGACGCGTGAGAGGGTGTTGGAGAGCAGCGTGTTGATGACATAGGCAAAGCCGTTGCAGTCGAACCTGGTACCAAAAGTTCCACTGGGCCTTGGTGCGAGAGGCTCGCTGGATGTGCTTCTCGTGGTGCTCGTGGTGACGGCTTGAACTACTGCGCTGCTGCTCGTGGTGGTTGGTGCTGGTGCTGCGACGACAGAGCTGCTAGTTGAGCTGGGTGCTGCTGCCGCGAGTGAGGAAGAGCTAGATGATGCTGCAGGCGGGGGAATTGGCGATGAGCTGCTTGCAGGAACAGCCACTGAGGGAGTGGTACTGGTGGCCGCAGCACCGGCAGCTGAAGTGCTGGTAGGACTGTTGACGGCTGAACTGGATGCTGCAGCACTGGATGACGCCACAATACTTGACGTCGAGGGAATTGTCGGTGCGCTGCTTGCAACACTAGCAGCTGAACTGCTGGCTGCTGCTGCTGCTGAACTACTGGCTGCTGCTGCTGCTGCTGAACTACTGGCCGCCGCACTGGATGCTGCCGCTGCACTGCTGCTGCTGCTGCTACTACTAGCGGCCGCGGCCGATGGTGTAGTAGAACTCTGAGCTGCTGGCGATGAACTCTGGGATGAGCTGCTCTCGGCACCAGCTGCGGGGATACTCGAGCTGCTGGCCACGGCGCTGCTGGTTGTTGAAGCACCACCAGGCGCGGACGAGCTTGCTGGGGCAGTAGTACCTTGACCTGCCGGTGAGCTACTCTGGGATGAGCTGGCAGCAGACGCTGCGCTGCTTGGTGCAAGTGAGCTTGTCGTTGATCCCACCAAGGTGATGCTGGTGGAAGGATTGTCAACTGGCACTACAACCGTTGGCTCTAGGCTCAGCGGTTGAGTCGCTGCTGATGTGGATGATCCAGTCACTGATACTGCTGCAGCAAGTGTCTCGACAATAACAGTACCTGGCTCATTAGGCGCAGTCGGTGGCTCGTAGATAGTTCGAGCAGCAGTGGCTGTGCTAGGAGCCAATCTGAAGATGGTGACGTTGGTGCCAGCAACAGGAGGAATGGCTGTGGTTTGGCTGCTTAAAGCTGCAGTTGTTGAAGCAGCAGGTCCTGAAGTTGGCGTTTCGATAATGACGGTTCCTGGTTCGTCGTCTGAGTCTGGTGGGAGATAGACTGTCCTTGTCGTTGAGGCGGAGCCACCAGTGTAGAGTGTCTCGTTTTGAATCTCTTCAGGGAAGAGTGGTGTGCTTGTAGTTGCCTCATCGATATCTTCAGGGAATGCTGGTATACTCGTAATTGTCTCACTGAGTGGCGCTGAAGAAGATACAGCATCTGGCCCGGCTGTGGGTGTTTGAATGACGACCGTTCCAGGTGCGTTGGGTTCGTCTGACCTGGGAGGGAAGTAAATGGTTGTGGCAACGGAGCCAGGGCCGCCGCTGACCAGCGTGACGTTTTGAATAACTTCAGGAGACCCTGTTGTTGCACCACCGATCGGTGATGATGTACCATCTTCATCTTCGTCAGGGCCTGATGTTGGTGTCTGAATGACCACAGTTCCAGGCGAGCCTGGCTCATCTGACCTAGGTGGGAAATATATGGTGGTTGTAATCGATCCAGGTCCACCGCTGAAGATCGTGACGTTCTGAACGGCACCCGAAGGGATCGTGCTTGAAATAGCCTCAGTTGCAGAAGGTAATGATGTAGCGTTCTCTTCCTCTTCCTCCTCCTCTTCTTCGTCATCTCCTCCAGGACCGGATGTCGGGGTCTGGATGACTACCGTGCCTGCTGCACCGGGCTCATCAGACCGAGGTGGATAATAGATAGTCGTAGCAACTGAGCCAGGGCCACCGCTAAAGATTGTGACATTCTGGACACCAGGTGGGAGTTCTGTTCCAGTGAAGGTTGTTGTTGCTTCTCCGTCGTCATCGACAGAACCCGTTGGTGTTTGGATGATGATAGTGCCTGGCTCACCTGGAGTGTCTGGTGGCAGATAGATTGTCTGGGTAGCTGTGCCAGGACCACCGGCGACGCTGGTAACGTTCTGTATACTTCCTCCAGCGGTAATAGGTCCTGTGGCAGTTCCACTGGAAGCTACTGTAGGCTCACCGTCCTCTCCCACACCACCTGTAGGGGTTTGGATGATAACGGTACCAGGCTGCCCAGAGGATGCTGGTGGTAAGTATATGGTTTGAGAAGCAGTACCAGGACCACCGACAAAGCGAGTGACGTTCGGTATGCCCTCGCCAACGGTGGGAGCAGTGGCTGTGGCCTCCTCATCCTCATCCACACCGCCTGTTGGAGTTTGGATGATGAAAGTACCTGGCTCTCCTGCCGACGCAGGTGGGAGATAGAGTGTCTGAGAGGCTGTACCAGGGCCACCAACAAACCTGGTGACGTTCTGAATAACTCCAGCGGTAAGCGTACCAGTAGCCGTGCCACTCGCTCCGTCTGTTTCAACGTCGCCATCGCTTGAGGAGCCGGTTGGAGTTTGGATTACGATTGTACCTGCTTCGCCCGAAGATGCCGGTGGTAGATAGATTGTTTCGGTAGCCGTACCGGGACCTCCACTGAAGATGGTGACGTTAGGCCTTCCTTCGGGAGAGACAATTGTGCCAGTAGCAGTGCCGCTAGCTTCATCGGTCTCGGTTTCACCCTCAGCGGAACCACCAGTTGGGGTTTGGATGAGGACTATGTCGAGTTCATCCGAGGCGGTAGCCGAAATATAAATTGTCGTAGCGACAGATCCAGGGCCGCCACTGAAGACAGTAGTATTGGGCCTTCCTTGAGGAGACACGAGAGTTCCTGTAGAAGTGCTATCAGATCCATCGATCTCAGTCTCAGACTCAATATCATCATCACCGTCACCGTCACCAGAACCGCCAGTTGGTGTTTGGATGAGAACGATGTCAAGCTCATCCGAAGCCGTAGCTGACACATAAATTGTAGTGGCGACAGATCCAGGACCACCGCTATATATAGTGGTGTTAGGCCTTCCCTGGGGGAGCACAAGCGTTCCTGTAGTTGCGTTACCAGCTTCTTCTGTCTCAATATCATCATCTCCATCATCAGATTCACCAGTGGGAGTCTGTATGAGGATTGTGTCAAGCTCATCTGAGGCTGTGGCTGATATGTAGATAGTCGTCGCAACTGATCCAGGACCTCCGCTGTAAACAGTCGTGTTGGGGCGTCCTTGAGGAGACACAGAAGTTCCTGTAGCTGCATCGGTGATACCCACTGTCTCTTCGTCTTCGAGGCTCTCGGTGGGAGTTTGAATGATAACAGTACCTGGTTCGCCAGAGGCAGTAGGCGGGATATACCTCGTCTGAGCGACTGAGCCAGGTCCTCCACTGACGATAGTAACGTTGGCAATTGAAGTTCCGGTAATTGTTGCATCAGCGGCGCCAGTCGGGGTCTCAATAATAACAGTCCCTGGCTCGCCTGATACCGTGGCCGGCACAAAGGTAGTTCGAGTAGCTGTTCCAGGGATGCCACTGTAGATGGTGATATTACCTACGCCGCTTCCTGTCTCTGTTGCACTCGAGCCAGCCGGGGTCTCGATGACGATAGTCCCTGGTTCACCAGATACTGTAGCGGGTATGAAGAGAGTTCGTGTACCCGTTCCAGGGACACCGCTATAAACAGTGACGTTGCCGCCGCTGGTTGCAGTCTCTGAAGCTGTGCCTTCAATCGGAGTTTCAATAAGAATGGTGCCCGGCTCGTCTGAAGCCGTGGCTGGCACAAAGACAGTCCTTGTTACTGACGCACCTGGAACACCGCTGTAGACAGTGACATTACCCAAGACACCTCCCGTTGCTGAGGCGATGCCATCGGTTGGAGTCTCGATAATGACAGTTCCCGGCTCGCCAGTTGCTGTAGCAGGCACGAAAATAGTGCGGGTAGCTGTTCCTGGAACACCACTAAAGATAGTAACGTTACCAACACCGCCAGTTTCAGAAGCGTCAGCTCCGGCTGGTGTTTCGATGAGAACAGTGCCTGGCTGATTCGAAGCAGTAGGCGGGAAGTATAAAGTGCGAGTTGCCGTAACCGGGCCACCACTGTAGAGAGTGACATTGGTGCCGACCGCAACTATCGGAGTCTGGAAAGCACCTGTAGGCGTCTCGACAATAACAGTACCTGGTTCGCCTGATGCCGTGGGCGGGATATAAATCGTTGTTGCGACTGAGCCAGGACCGCCTTCAGTAATGGTAACGTTGGCGACCCCAGTTGCAGGGGACTGGGTGACACCAGAGCCAGTAGGCGTCTGTATAATGACTCTACCTGGTTCACCAGAAGCTGTTGGAGGTATGTAAATCGTTGTTGCAACCGAGCCAGGACCACCTTGAGAAATGGTAACGTTGGCCAGGCTGCCACCAGTTACTGAAGGCTCCTCATCGTCAGCAGACCCAGTTGGCGTCTGGATGATAACAGTGCCAGCCTGTCCAGAAGCTGTGGGTGGGATATAAATGGTTGTAGCAACCGTTCCAGGTCCTCCCTGGGAGATAGTAACATTGGTACCACTGACGCCCGTTGGTGAGGCCTCGCCGTCGTTAAGAGGTTCGGTTGGTGTCTGTATAATAACGGTACCAGCCTCACCGGAAACTGTAGCGGGGATGTAGATGGTGGTAGCAACTGAACCAGGACCTCCTTGAGATAGCGTGACGTTAGGAAGAACTCCAGGAGGCAAACTCGTTGTGAGACCATCAGTAGGTGAGTCATCGGAGTTGGTCTCCTCGGGAGAACCAGTAGGTGTTTCAATCAGAACAGTGTCTGGCTCACCCGAAGCTGTAGCAGGAATAAAGACAGTTCTTGTGGTTGTTCCGCTACCGCCACCGAAGATGGTCACGTTGGTCTGGCCGGCTGCTGTTGCTGGGCCCTCAGCATCTGAACCAGAAATTGGAGTCTCAATAAGAACGGTGTCTGGCTCCCCAGAAACAGTAGCCTCGATGAAGACAGTTCGGATGGCAGTTACTGGACCACCACTGAACATGGTAGTATTGGTCCGGCCACCAGAAGCTGTTGTAGTAACTTCACTCTCGGTATCCGTCTCAAGTGCGTCATCATCTTCCTCACTTCCTGTGGGTGTCTCAATAACAACAGTTCCTTGCTCTCCGGAAGCCGTAGGAGGAATGTAAACAGTTCTCGTAACGCTTCCTGGAATTCCACTGAAAATGGTGACATTGCCTCCAGATACAGATGGAGCAATTGTAGTTCCAGCAGCCCCTTCAGAGCCGCCGTCTGTCAAGCTGGCTTCAAAATTCGCGTCTGTGGTGGGTGTCTCAACGACGATGGTACCAGGCTCTCCTGATGCGGTGGGTGGAATGTAGCTGGTCCTTGATGCTGTACCAGGTCCACCGCTAATGATAGTGACATTACGAGGACCTGTAGCGGTGATAGCAGGCCCAGTGGCCTCGGGGTCTGGCACCGAGGTAGGCGTCTCGATAACAACAGTTCCAGGCTCGCCTGAGACGGTAGGAGGGATGTAGATAGTCTGTCGAACGGTACCAGGACCACCGCTGAAAATGGTAACATTTCCAAGAGAAGGCACTGCTGTGATGGGGCCACCAGTGGTGGAGCCACTGATATCTTCGCCCTCATCTGTCAGGGTCTCTTCGCCAGTTCCCTCTGTAGGAGTCTGAATGATCACAATGCCTGGCTGGCCAGAAGCAGTGGGTGGAAGAGTAATAGTACTAGTAGCTGTGCCTGGTCCACCGCTAAATACAGTTTCATAGGCTGGACCACCAGTCTGCGATTCAGCAATAGGGGTCTCAATGATCAAAGTACCGGGATCATCTGAAGCTGTTCCGGGTATGAAGCGTGTGGTGGCCACAGTCGCGGAGACGCCACTGTAGATAGTGACGGTAGGTCGAACACCAGATGTCGCTGCCGAAATAGGTGTCTCAATGATAATAGTACCTGGATCATCTGAGGCTGTACCGGGTATAAAGCGCGTAGTGGCTGCGGTGGCAGAAACACCGCTGTAGATGGTGACCGTAGGTCGCACACCGGATTCTACTGCAGCAATAGGTGTCTCAATGATGACAGTTCCTGGGTCATCTGAAGCTGTACCAGGTATGAATCGTGTCGTAGCCGCAGTAGCAGAAACTCCACTGTAAATGGTAGCGGTAGGTCGAGCTCCAGGTTCTGTTGCCGAGATAGGAGTCTCGATGATGACTGTATCAGGCTCATCGGAAGCCGTGGCAGAGATCACAACGGTCCGTGTTCCAGAACCAGACACTCCACTAAAGATAGTTGTAGTGTCTCTGTCACCATCTTCTATTCTCACAGCAGGTGTTTCGATGATGATAGTTCCGGGTTCACCGGGCGCCGTTGGAGGTATGTAACGAGTGGTAGCGACACTTGCAGAGGCATCACTGTAAATTGTGACGTTGGCTATGCCTCCGCCCTCAACCTCAGCCGTAGGTGTTTCAATGACAATGGTTCCAGGCTCGCCTGTAGCTGTGGCAGGAATGAAGCGAGTTTGGGCGACTGAAGCAGTGCCGCCGGTAACAATGGTGACATTACCTATGCCTGTCGCTTGTGGCCCAGATGTAGGGGTCTCAATGACAACAGTACCTGGCTCATTGGATGCGGTGGCTGGGATAAAACGAGTAACTGGGGATGAAGCAGGGCCGCCACTGTAGATAGTCACGTTGCCTCTTCCGTCAGAATCGATGGCAGTTGGACTACTAGCGCCTGTTCCTGTGATACCGGCAGAAACATCCTCATCTTCATCCCCATCGTCTGAGCCTGAAGTTGGTGTCTCAATAATGAGTGTACCAACTCCGTCTGAGGCTGTGGGAGGAATGTAGACCGTTCGTGTAGCTGAGCCGGGAACACCGCTGAAAATGGTGGCAGTCGTGATGGCTTCAAATTCGCCTCCACTTGTCTGAGTCTCAAGGTCTTCATCTGTATCAGAAGTGGAAGCAAAGTCGGTTTCAGATGCATCGCCAGTTTCGAGTGCACCATCGTCATCGGTAGCAGTGACACCAGCTCCATCAGTAGGCGTTTCAATATACATGGTACCAGCTTCGCCCGATGCCGTAGGAGGGATATAGGTACTCCTTATGGTTGAGCCAGGACCGCCACTGAAGACTGTGACAGTTGTTCTGGCCTCAATAACCTCATCATCAGTGGCAGTACCCCCAGATCCATCAGTCGGTGTCTCAATGTACATGGTACCAGCTTCACCTGAGACTGTAGGCGGCACATAAACGGACCTAGTGATAGAGCCAGGTCCTCCGCTGAACACAGTAACGGTTGTTGCGGCTTCAATAGCGTTATCATCAGTGACCGTGCCCGCAAACCCGTCAGTCGGAGTTTCAATATACATGGTGCCCGCCTCACCCGACGCCGTAGGAGGCACGTAGACAGATCTGGTGACCGAGCCAGGACCGCCACTGAATACTGTGACGGTTGTTGCAGCCACGATGGCATCTTCATCGTCAGTGAGAGTTGCTTGAGGTCCCTCGGTAGGAGTTTCGATATACATGGTACCGGCTTCGCCTGAGGCTGTTGGGGGAATGTAGGTACTTCTTCTGGTTGAAGCAGGGCCACCACTGAATACCGTGACAGTGGTAGCAGCCTCGATAACATCGCCTTCATCTGTGCCAGTGGCTTGAGGCCCAGTAGTAGGCGTCTCAACATACATGGTTCCTGGCTCACCAAAAACGGTAGGTGGCACATAGACGCTCCTTGTGGTTGATCCGGGCCCGCCACTGAAGATAGTCACAGTAGTTGTAGCTACTATGGCGGTGGCATCGCTTTGGTTGTCAAAGTCATCGGTCTCGATAGCGCCGTCCGTCTCAGTAGCAGTACCGGTTTCGGTGACACCCTCACCCTGGGAAGACTCGCTACCTCCAGTGGCTTCGGGGCCATCCGTGGGTGTCTCGATATACATAGTTCCCGCCTCACCAGAGGCTGTAGGTGGAACATAGACACTCCTTGTGACTGACCCGGGGCCTCCACTGAAGACAGTCACCGTAGTCCTGGCGACTATATCGCTGACTCCGGGTTGACTCTCAAGATCACCATCAGTTTCGTCAGCAGCGTCAGTCTCAGAGCTATCGTCGTCGGTAGCTGTAGCTTGGGACCCATCGGTAGGTGTCTCAATGTACATGGTTCCCGCTTCACCAGACGCAGTGGGAGGTACATAAACACTCCTTGTGGTGGATCCAGGACCGCCGCTGAAGACTGTGACAGTAGTCTGAGCAGCAATTGCACTGGCTCCGGACGGGATAGAAGTGATGACATCATCCGAGTCATCACCGGCTCCAGAAGTAGGGGTCTCTATGATAAGAGTGCCTGCTTCACCTGAAGCGGTAGGAGGAATATAGATCGTTCGAATAGCTGAACCGGGAACACCACTAAAGACGGTGACAGTAGTCTGAGCGACTACAGCAGTGACTCCAGATGGAATAGATGTGATAACATCATCAGAATCGCCATCAGATCCACTAGTGGGCGTCTCGATGATAACAGTGCCGGCCTCTCCAGAAGCGGTGGGAGGGATATAGATAGTTCGCGTACCAGAGCCGGGAACTCCACTGAACACGGTGACATTGGATATTCCCTCAGGAGTAACAAGCGTGCCTGATATGCCAGCTGAGATATCTGTCTCGTCCTCAGAGTCTGGTGAAGGTGTCTCAATAACGACAATTCCGGGTTCTCCAGAGGCTGTAGGGGGGATGTAAATAGTTCTCCTTGTCGAAGCGGTACCTTCACTGAACTCGGTGACATTAGAGCCGCCAGGGGAGTCAGGGCCGGTACCAGTTGCTTCAGAGTCTTCAGTGACCAGATCGGAAGCGGGAGCTTCAATGATGACAGTGCCGGGGTCGCCTGACTCTTCGGGGGGGATATAGACTGTTGTACCCTCTGTACCAGTGCCCAGCGTAAATATGGTAGTGTTGGAACCATCGCCAGAGGAGTCATCACCAGTTGTCTGTGCATCTGTATTGACGGTAGGGCTACCGCCAGGAGGTCTCGAAGTTGGCGTCTCAATAATCACAGTACCTGGTCGGTTTGTAGTCTTAGGAGGTACATAGATAGTTCTCCGTGTGGACAAGGCGCCTGCTCTGAAGAGGGTGAGGTTGCCCACTCCGCCGATAAAGGATACAGTTGTCTGGAAGTTTGAGACAGTCGCTGTTTGTTGCCCTCCAGTTTCTAGTTGTGTTTGGGAAACGGGAGTCTCGATAACGATTGTCCAGGGCTCACCAGTTGCTGTTGGTGGAATGAAGAATGTGCTCCTGATCTCACCTGCACCGGCGCGGTAGAGGGTAACATTGGCACTGTCGTCTAAGGAGATATTATCGCTAGGGACTGCAGTGATAGTGGCTGCAGGGTCGGAGCCATCACCAGAACCGTCTGTTGAAGCTCCAGCCTCGCTGTTTGAGGCGGGTGTCTCGATGATAACAGTCCCCGGCTCGTCTGATGCCGTAGGAGGGATAAAGATTGTGTTCTCTGTGGAACCGGTTCCCTCAATGATGATCGTCTCGTTGGGTCCGTCACCAGTTTCGGCTGGTGCAGTCTGGCTTGCTCCCTCATCATCATTGGTTATGACTGCGGGATCATCCTCTGAAACCGGAGTCTCGATGATGATAGTTCCAGAGTCGCCTGATGCGGTGGGAGGTATGTAGATCGTCCTTCTGGTCGACGCAGTTCCTGAACTGAAAACAGTAACATTAGGCTGACCGCCAGAAGAGTCGAGCGTAGTCTGGCTGTCTTCTCCAGCATTTCCGGTTGACTCAGGGTCAGCGCCAGAAACTGCCGTCTCGGTTACAGCGGTTCCCGACTCATCAACTTCTGTGGCATCATCTTCAAGACCTTCAGTTACATCAGGATCCGATCCAGAAACCGGAGTCTCGATGATGATGAAGCCCGGTCCATCCGATGCAGTAGGCGGTAAGTAGACCGTTCTTCTAGTCGATGCAGTGCCTGCACTGAAGACAGTGACATTGGGTATAACTCCGGAAGACTCAAATGTAGTCTGTCCATTACCTCCAGTTGGCTCTGCATCAGCATCAGAAACCGGAGTCTCGGTGATGGTAGCCGCGGAGTCATCAGTGTCTGTGGGATCATCGATTCCGTCAGTTGCCTCTGACTCGGCTTCAGAGACTGGTGTCTCGATAATAATGAAGCCCGGTCCGTCGGATGCAGTAGGGGGTATATATACTGTTCTTCTGGTCGACGCAGTGCCAGAGCTAAACACAGTGACGTTGGGCTGAACACCAGAGGACTCAAAAGCAGTCTGGCCAGCATCCCCGGCACTTCCAGTAGGCTCTGTGTCGCCTTCAGATACGGGGGTCTCGATAATGATGAAGCCTGGTCCATCAGACGCAGTCGGTGGCAGGTAGACAGTCCGTCTGGTTGACGCAGTACCCGAGCTGAATACAGTCACGTTGGGTACGACACCAGGAATGTCAATCGTAGTCTGACCAGCGCCCTGGCTATCACTAGTAGCAGTGACCGATGCCATCCTTGTAGTTGGCGTTTCGATGACAATAGTACCTGGCTCATTTGCTGCCCGGGGAGGAACGTAGAAAGTCCTCCTGGCAGGGCTGGCGCCAGCTCTGAATTGAGTGACGTTGGTATTGCCGCCAATAGCAGGTGCAGTAGTCAATGTGTCATCTTCTCCTCGAGCAGTAGCAGCCTCTGACTGAGTGTCTGTAACTGGTGTCTCGATGAGGATGGTCCATGGCTCATTGGTTGACCTGGGAGGTATGTAGACGGTTGTTCTAGCAGGTCCAGTGCCTGCTCTGAAGACTGTGACGTTGGCAGTCTCGTCAGGAGAGATGAGAGTGGGCTGACCGTCATTGGCTGTGGTACCAGGTGAGGGGGCTCCATCAGTAGCATCGCCTGTCGCTTGGCTTCCATCCGGAGTGTCTATTTCCGAGCCAGATCCTGAGCCGCCATCGGTGGCATCGGGATCAGAAGTCTCAGCCTCACCATCAACGTCTGTTGCAGAAGCCTGCCCACCATCGTCATCATCGACTGTAGTTGTAGCTTCAGTATCATCTTCGTCTTCGCCTTCGTCCTCATCACCTGGAGAACTACCATCTGTAGCGCCAGTAGACGGTTCAGAGTCCGTCCCACTAGCTTCTCGAGCATCAGTCTCCTCTGGGTCGTTGTTTGATGTGTCTGTAGGATCACCGGAATCCAAAGTCTCAGTGTCGATGTCATCTTGATCGTCAATAATAGTCTCTGTAGACTCTTCCTCGTCATCTTCAACTTCTGTGGGAGTGGGCTGAGAACCGGTGGGAATCTCAAAGCCAGGTGTGGCATCTGATGCATCATCAACCGTTGCTGTGGAGAGTAGATTGGGATCAGGTAGAGGACCTGTCGATACTCCGGTCGGCAATGGCATTTCAGGAGAGATGAACGATGAAACCTGGCTGCTCGAGGATATGTCTTCCACTTGACCAGTTTGTGGACCATCATCATCTGCATTTTCGGACGATGCATCAGCGGGTATGCCAGTTTGAGATGCAACCGAACTGTTATCTGCGTCATCAGACTCCTCGGGGTCAGAATCTGAACCAGTCTCCTCAGTATCGTCCGCCGTAGGCTCCGGGGGTTCCCCGGTGGTGAATACGTTCTCAGGAGGCACAGTATCTGTGTTATCTTCAGATCCCCCCTCAGTAAACGTCTCTTCGGGGAAATCCTCATCCGAAGCAGTGTTGCTGGGGTTTGTTCCAGTAAAAGACGCGGTAGCATCTGTACCATCTTCATCATCCTCTCCACCTTCACCTTCAGCTCCGGCCGATGTGGCTGCAGAAGGCTCGACTTCAGAAACTCCCGCGCCTCCGGTGCTTTGGGACTCGGTGTCTGAACCATCGCCAGTTGCAGAAGCTTCATCCGCATTTCGAGTTCCGGCACCGCCAGCTGGAACTCCAGTAAGAGGTTCGCCATTCGAAGATGTTGCTGAAAGCTCAGTATCATCCTCTTCAGTGTCAGTATTGCTTGAACCGTCATTGCCCGTGGCTGTTGACCCTCCGGCACCATCAACCGATGTTCCTGCGTTATCATTGTCACCAGGATCCGATGCCGTAGGCTGAGCACCATCCTCCTCGGCGTCGGAAGTGGGAGAGCTGCCCTGGTCAGTGGATTCTGATCCACCAGAACCACTAGTTGGACTTGCTCCGACATCATCGTCATCAGAAGCCGATGCAGTAGCTTCATCATCATCAACATCGGTTCCAGTGGGAGAGCCACCTTGACCAGCGGATGACCCTCCAGCATCGTCAGATGGCGCCTCGGCGGGATCTTCGCCTCCAGCGGCAGATTCCGTTGCTTGAGTATCATCATCTTCTATGCCAGAAGTGAAAGAGCCATCTTGGCCAGTCGATGTTGAACTACCAGGGTTACCAGCTGGTTCTCCGGTAAGAGACTCGCCACTAGAAGCCGATGCTGTGGGCTCATCTTCTTCTTCTTCGGTGTCAGTAATACGGGGGCTGCTCGGGCCGGTAGATGCTGATCCTCCAGCCCCATCAGCTGAAGTTCCGGCAGTTCCATCCTCGTCAGAGGCTGAGTCCGTTGCTTGAGGAGCACCATCATCCTCTGAATCGACAGTGGGAGGTCCATCCTGACCAGTCGGTCTTGAGCCTCCAGCATCTCCAGCTGAGGTTTCGGTGACACCATCTTGATCAGAAGCTGATTCCATTCCTGGAGCACCATCAGCTCGTGTGCCAGATGTAGAAGCGCCGTCCTGACCAGTTGGCGCCGACCCTCCAGAACCGCTTGAGGTTTCGTCGACGTCGTCTTCATCAGAAGCTGAGTCGGTTGGCTGACCACCATCATCCTCAACCTCAGAAGAGGGAGAACCACCTTGGCCAGCGGACGTTGAACTCCCGACGCCGACAGCTGGTCTTCCAGTAAGGCCCTCGCCATCAAAGCCCGTAGCCGTAGTTTCAGAACCAGGGCTTCCAGCATTTGTGCTTCTGGATACACCTTCACCAGTGACTGCAGACCCTGAAGTAGAACCGGTGGCTTGGCTGCCTGTTCTTGAGCCTGCACCTTGGTTACCAGCATCCGGGCTATTCGTTGCTCCGCTCGTCGACTGAGAAGTTTCCTCCTCTAGATCAGCTCTTTCGGATTCTGGTAGGCTTTGAGATCCAACAAGTGTACTAAAGTTGATCTCTCCACCGCCTTGGCTTGTCGTTCGTGATGCCGCTGATGGCTGGCCACTAGCCTGCGACGACCTTGAGCTGACAATGCTAGATGTAGGGATGGCTTCAACCTGCACAGATGTTCTAGAGGAAATAGAAGACCGGGCTGAAGCTGCCTGGTCTGAAGAGCTAGCAGCTGCCCTTGAGCTTGCACCTGTCGAAGCGGAAGCTCCAGATCCAGTGGTCCCAGCACCAGCTCTTGTCCGCGCTGAGCTAGAAGCGGCGCCAGCTCCAGATCTTGACGCAGCACCATCACCGCCTGCTACTGAAGTCGACTTTGCTCCATTGTTGTTTTTGGGTCCTGAACTTGACCCAGCCGTGTTACTTCTTGTTCGTGTAGCACCAGAGCTCGTTCCATCCTCGAGTTCACCGGAAAGTCCTGCTGGTCGACCTGTGAGAGAACTGGTCTGTGAGGCAGTTGTCGCACGGTTGGACCTAGGCTGAGAAATACTCGATCCTTGTCCCACTCGTGTCGATGAAGAGGTATTCGCTCCATTTCCTGAGCCACCGCCACCCCTTGAAGGTGAAGTAGCTTGACGCGCGAAAGAGGATGTGCTGCTGCCGCCGGCTTGAGCCCTTGTGTTCACGGAAGAACTGGTGGGATTTTTAGACGATGTGCTAGCTCCTCCGGCATTGTCGGGATCACTATCTCGACTGTTGGCAGGCCTTGTAACAGTCGTTGCAGCGGTGTGGGAAGTACCGGTGCGGCTTCTTGTTCCAAACCCTTCGAGCATTCCTCTGAGACTGTCGGTCGTACTTGCAGATCTGCTGCCTGAGTTTGCGCGCGTACGACTAGTCCGGAATGGCAGATCCTCATCATCGGTGATGGTTCGGGTGACAGGTGCAGTGATAGTGAAAACTGTGCTGCTGGAAGTGACTGTGTAGTAGGTCTGAGAGACTATCACAGTTGGTTGTCGGCTTGTATCTGACCCGCCGTCTTGATCTGAGGGAGTACCACCACTGCCTCCTTTTGATCCAGAGCCACCCTCATTCTTGGAGCCTCCATGCTTGGAGCCTCCATGCTTGGAGCCATGGCCATCAAAGTCAGGATCGTCCTCGTTATTTGAGCCGTTGCCGCCGGAAGAAGTGTTTCCTCTGTCTCCGCCAGAGCTTCCTGAGTCAGAATCTGAGCCCTGGCCTCCTGTTGTGCCCCCTCTGCCAGACGTATCGTCTCCATTGGAGCCTGAAGAACCCCCATTTCCAGAGGAGCTATCGGAGCCTTCACCGGAGCCTGAAGAGTCTGAACCGTCGCCTCCTGAGCCTGGAGCGCTTCCTCGAGTATTGCTGCCATCATTTGCAGAGCCAGTCCGGGTACCTGAGCCACCTCGTTGGCCTGAGACACGGGTTCCTTGGTTGGGGCTCGCATTACCTCCCGAGCCTCCAGCGCCGCCAGAGCCTCCTGAGTTGTCACCACCTTCTCCCGATCCTCTGTCACCTGAGGCGCCACCATCTTCTCCTTGGCCACTGCTGCCACCACTTCCACCGCTTCTGCCTCCAGTAGCCTGAGCATTGCCACCGTTGTTCTCACCATCGTCACCAGTTGGCTGAGTTCCATCAGGAACCCCGTCAGCGTCATCTCTGTCGCCCGCTTGCGAATTGTTGGGATTTTCAGGCCTCAGAACAATAACTGTGCCTTGGTTTCCACCCTCAGGAGGGATTGTAAGAGTCTCTCGTGGTCCTGAGTTATCGTTGTCGTTGCCGTTTTCGCCTTGTTGACCTGCTCCGCCTTGAACACGTCCAGAGCCATCTTCTTGTCCAGACTCAGCTCCATTCTGGTTTCCGTTTGAACTGCCATCTGCTGCATCATCTGAGCCGCCTTCTGAACCATCGAATAATCCCGCGGGCACACCTCGCGTGATTGTCGTGTACGAGACTGACCCTGTTGGGCGAGTTCGCGTCGGTGGAAAGGTTGCGCCACCTGCCCCTGTGGCTTGGGGCCTTCCTTGTCGTCCGTCAACACCCTCAGGCGGTGTTTGGATGAGAACAGTTCCAGGTCTGGTCCCAGTTCGAGGGATTGTTGTTCGAATGGGAGCTGTCGGTGTGACACTTCCCTCAGCAGGCTCAATAATGGTCACATAGCCCGTGGAGTCCGCTGGTTGCAGAGTAATCGTCTGGCCAGCGAGGCGCTGTAGAGATGCCAAGGCAGCAGAACTGGGGTTCGCAAGACCCAGAGGCCTCAATGTCCCTGCCACGGGTGTTTGAATGATGACAGTGCCAGGCCTGTCACCACTAGGTTCCACGGTGAGTCGAACAGCTGTAGTGCCTGTAAAGGACGCGCCTCCTGGTTCGATGATGGTGACATAGCCGCCGGCCTCATCCGGCTCAATAGTCAGGCCTTGAGGTCGTACTCCACCGAGTGACGATGCCGGCACATTAATTATGACTGAGCCACGATTTGTTCCAGTCGGTGTAATTGTGATGAGTTGCAGAGATGCTAGTGTATTAGTAAGAGGTTGAAGGACCGTCACGTAATCAGATGACCCGTGAGGCTTGAGAGTGACTGGCTGAAGGATTCCCCGAGTAGCATCTCCAGCTTGTGTTTCCGGGGTTTCGATGATAATCTGGCCCGGCTCACCACTTCTCGGTGGAACAACCTGTGTGATGGGTGCTGAGATCGGATTAGGGCCTTGGTGTGGTCGGATAATAATCACATAAGACCGATCATCTGTTGCCGGGATGACTATGTTTTCTGGAGCTGAAGAGCCCCCAGGCTGTTCGACAATGACGATGCCTGGCTCATCGCCCTGTGGTGGAACAGTATATAGAGCTGTGACTGACCCTCTATAGGGCTTTGTGATAGTGATGTAGTCAGGGCCGTCGTCGGCCAGGACTGGATATACCGAAACATATGTGTAGCAGACACCTGAATATTCACTGTTAATACCAAGAACTAACCTATCATCTTGAACACCAAATAAGCCCTGCGATATGTCCACAAAGCTAGCGAAGAGTAAGTGCCGCAGCACCGCGAACAAAGGCCGCATTGTTAGTACGGCGTATGTGTAAGTTGCATAGAGAAATGAGAGTCAAGAATATGGGGAGAGCAAAATGACAGAAAGAGCATCAGACGCGGGGGGTCGCTGGCGAGAGTTCTTGGACGGTTATAAGATTGTAGATCTCTTAGACGGGCGTCATATCCGCATTCGGGGACTTCACAGTCTGAGCGAGCTCGAGAGGCGAGATTCTTGGGGTAGGACTGTTCTCAATGAAGTGGCTACGATGTGTATTCTCTGGAGTGAATGTTCACAAAGGCATTGTAGAGCCAAGACGGCTGGATTTGGGTTGCTGAGGCGGAAGCCATCATGCCAACTGGCCGTGTCGGCAGTGGATGAATGCCGTTTTCCATCATGAGGTGTGGGTGCATACGTTCCTACAGTAAAGGATAAAGCAACACCCAAAACGATGCAGAAACAACTCCCTTCTAGCCGAGACTGTGTCCCTGGAATGCTGGTTAGCTACCGTTAACAGTTAACATGACGACCATGTGCCAGCTCGTCTTGGATGACGGCAACTTTATGTAGCGCTCAAGTGCCTGAGACTGTTTATGCAGGGTCCCGTGCTTAGCTGCGCCAACGTTGAAGACTCCAAGATATGTGAATCGTGTGCAGATCTTAGGTAAGTGGCGAGAGTAGGACGGATATAGTAGTTGCTGTTCCTGGGGATAATCGTAGATCATCAAGCCTCGAACTGACTTGTCTTTTCTTCCCGGACAAATGAGATTGTAGTTATTGTGGAAGCACGATCGAGCAGAGTCGAGACCGAACCTGGCCCCAGCATGTACATGTCTCACTTGAGCTACAGTCAGAACTGCGGAAGCCAGCTCCTTCGCGGGAAGATGGCCTTGATTTGACAGAAGCTTGTTTCTGCTAGTCTTTCGAGCTGTAAAGAGAAGCTTTCATTAGTGAACAGTTGAGGCGGCCGCCCTGGTTCGGCTGCCCAGAGGTTAGCTCCCGGGCACATTCCAGGCACAGTTGAAATTGGTGAGGTTACACAAAGCAGAGTCAAAACTCCACCGTCGCACCAGCAGACGTTTTTGTTTGGCTAACAGAGGCGACAGGCTCCCGCGACTTGACCGCGTGCGTCTCTCGTATGGTTTAAATCCGGCGTGGCTGGGTCGAGGCCTGACGTTACAGATGTACTGGCCTTTGCCCGGAAATGAGTCTGTTTTCTGGCTGTCGGGTCGAGTATATCATATTCTCAACTCAAATTTCGTGCTATGATCTCCTGGTTATTTCCACGTATCAGAAAGCTTACAGCAGAATGCGAGAGATATATCAAGAGTAGCATAAATGATTCGCCCGTGACAAAGTCAAAATAAAGAACAAACATCACATCGAGGAACCACTTCGTGCCCTGCTACCCCTTTGGGAACGAAAGTTGTCTGGGCAAAGACTGTTTTCCCATATCCACCTTTTCGTCAGTAACCTTTCTTGGCAATATCCAACTTCCGAGGAACCCGGATCGTCGTACGGCTTTCCGTGTCTCACTTCCAGCCGCTAAACTCCGGTTCTCCTGCTTTGATTGAATTCCATTACCAAGGCAATTTGCTAAGCAAAAACAATAATACACCGAGCTTTGCCAAGTGTTGTTGTGCGCGCAGTGGTCTCTTCAGAGACGGTCCCTGATGCCCGCGCGACATCCTGTGGGTGATAAAGGCATTATCTGCCTCTGAAACTTTAATAAGACCTGGGCTGAAAAGTCCACGTACCTGGCTACTAGGCAGCCTCATGCCAGGTACACGATCGAACATGTGATGATGCACGATCAAATCTACGCCTTGTACCTGCAGGCTCATGCTGACGAGATGATAAATCATAACGGGCCCGATGTATTTCAATGGCTCTATGGACCTTAGAAGCCTAGTCTGGTTTACATGATTCGGTTGTCCGCCATTTGCGGTATACGAATAAATATTTTATTTCTATTTCTTACAAGAATTATAATTCTGGTCATATTCAACGGATAGCTTAATCACCCCTGTTGTATTTCGTTCAGTTTATATCCTAGATATATTCCTTAACAAAGACACCGAACACAGAAATCAGATAAGTCATAAAGATGTAAGTTGATATATGATATAGTACTGTTTATATTTATGGTAACTTGCCCAGAAAGAAAGCTCAGCCGAAAACATTTTAAGTTAACAAGAAGATCAGCGCCACCCTTTCAACGTACCTTAGATCTAAGTTTAAGACTCAAGATAAGGTTCTGTCACAGGTAAAGTACAGTAAGTATCAGTCGTGGAAATTCTTGGAATTTTCCGATAGTGTATGAGTGAAACCCGGAACGATTGCGCACACTATGTGTCATTGTTATTCATGTCGCTCGCTTAGACAACCAGTCAGTATTCATCAATCAAGAGTCTGGAACTCTAAACCTGAATGAGGCTTTAAGAATGAATCTTAGAATGAGTCATCCATGGTGTATCCATCATTCCGAATCATGTTTTTGAGAAGTACAGGGTAAGCCTGCTTTAAGTTTGAGGTAAGATGCACCGAATTTACCAACCCAACTTGTGGACATACGGTGGATAGAACAGTGAGCATTGCACTAATATTGTCTATATTATATGTGCGATATCTCGAGGCACCAGTGGCCATTGGGTCCGGGTAACTTATCATGTTTTACACACCACTAAAACAGCCTGCACGTAGTGATAGTAGGAAGATTTCTTTGTTATTTACAAAATGCAACAAATGCGTCAACCAATCAGAGCCACGCCCGGTTAGCTCAATCGGTAGAGCGTGAGACTCTTACGAGTACGCGATCTCAAGGTTGCGGGTTCGACCCCCGCATCGGGCTGTTCCTATAATACGATTGCGAGCAATAGCGAGGCATCTTTTTTTGCGTGTTTTAGGAGTCGAAGACTCTTGCCTTTTTGCCTACTCCTTGATGTGTCGAGTGATTATGATAGTCTTATAGATGAGTTGCATAATAGTAAGTAGATTGGCCTTGTGAAGCGGAAGATATAGAGCTAATTGCCAGTTAGACCTGCTTTCACTAAACTTCACTGTAGGGAACGAGATAGCAGTTCGTGGTTACTCTTACTAAAGACTGTGTTTCTATTCCTTATCACTTAACAACTGCCATGAACTAAACTGATTTTCTCATATAATAGTTGACTCAATGTTATCCTTATATGTATGTAGGCAGTAACTATGTTATAAGTGATGTAGCGTGGCTGAGTATGTTATACCTAGCTCTGAGACTCTCGTGTAGGCCTCATATTCAAAGTCTTTGAATTCTCTATGAGTATCTAGTCTTGCTTACCGATTTGTGATCCCTGTTTCTGAGTTGAAACGAGTAACAGTGACGCGTGTACGAATGTAGGAAGTCGTATTATCAGTCTGGTGTGGTTAATGACTAAGTGGCTCATCTTGAGGACAGATTCATGTTTCACGATGACCAAGTCTAATCATACTAGACTTTCTCAGCTGACGGTGTTCGTCGTACTGCAACTATTTACTATATTGACCAAGATTAATTAACAACTCGTGGAACCTAAGAGACCAATTAAACTCGTCAATGCAGCATTGGCGATTACCCAGGGAAAACCCCGGCTGCTCCGCGCTATCCGTCGTGTTGCAGCATGACTCGTATTCGGCATGATTTAGATGGTCCAAGGTTCATGGGAGTGGGCAAGGGAAGATGACAAGTCAATGGCCAGTCAGAGGAGTTAAATATGCATACGTGTAAGAGATAAGGACTTGAGCATTGCAACGTTTCGATAGCAAAAAAGGATATCTGTGGATCTTAGTGCAAGGGAATTCGCAGTATTGTTTATCCCCGAGGCATATGGGAAATACCGGACTCGGGACACGTGGGGGCACAAGCCGAAGCCGGGGCGGCGGTGCCGTGAGTCGGGGTCGGGTGCGGGCCGTTGGAGGAGTCCGACAGGCGGGGGCAGACGCGGACATACTATGGTACCGGGCATAAGTAGTTGCC
>JAJJWO010000082.1:0-31523 GCA_021655895.1 Fusarium sp. NRRL 66739
CTTAAAGGTTAATTTAATATTAAAAGGTTTAATAGAATATAAAATAAAGGTTAAAGAGTAAAGAGTAAAAAACATAAGGTTTATAATATATATATATAATTACTTTAAATATAATGCAGCTAGAGCATTAAAAATTGCTATCCTATGCAGAACAGGTAACCTGAAGTCTATGTCATGCTGGGGTCTTCATTCAACGTATACCTGCCTACGTTTAGAGATAGGAGCAAGGACTGGCCAGCCTCGAAAGGGTGATAATAACTACGAATGGCATGATAAATTGGACTTTAATCGCGGCCTTCGTGTCGCTCTCCAAGAGTTGAATATATTAATCTAAATCTTGGTACCTCTCTTGGGTTGCCAGGAAGTGAGACACTTACCAAAATGATGCTCGTGGGTTAGGAGGGCTTGATCGTTGTAGCAGGTCATGTCAATGACTCGGAAGCGCCAAGGCATATCTAGAAGCCACATAGAGTTGGTTGATTGGTTTGATCAGTCGTATGGTTCGTAGTTGGTCTTTGGTTGAATAGTTAGTGGACAGTAGAGGGTCTACTGTTTTAGGGTGGGATAGTTCTCCAGAGTATATAAAGTACTTGGATAGGCATCTGAATAGAAATAAAACTCAAGCATTTTTGAAAAAGAGAGGACATTACTACCTGTGATTACATAGGAGAGATAAATCTTCATTTTCATAAGTCTATAAAAGCTATAAAATGTTGAGTGGAACGGCATCTTTCGGCACTAATCCCCTTCTCTGTAGCGTTCCTCCATCAAGCCGCCCCTTTAATCAGATGATTAAAATAGCCGTGCAAGAAATGATTCCACGTCTTGGGGTATCATGTTTTCTGCGGGCTTGCTTAGTCAACCCACGTAACGCCAAACCGTAAAGTAAACCCAAGAGCCCATTCCCAGTTATCCAGGAAGTCCAAGCAAAGTAAGACTTGATGACAACTCCCTCCCGTAAGCTTCTGAGCTTCCTTTAATCAGCGTCTTTTCTTTAGCAGTGAAATGAGGAAGTCAGCCACCGAGCTGTGTGCGTATAGAAGCGGGATAGTCGCGGTCTCCTTTGCCGTAGATGGGGTCGCCAAACCACTCAATGTCCAATTCCTTGGCTCTCTCCGCAGCTTAGACATGCCGAGGGCCTTTCTCATTCCAGAGCTCATATCAATTACCATCCCGGGTAATGATGATTGTTCAGCCCTGTTTTGGCCTGGCTGCCATAATTCTGGCGGCTAAAACATAGGAAACTGGCGCTTATACTCCTTTGCTGCCAGATACACAGTTTATTCTCCGGATGATCCCCATACTAAGCCACCCAACTCAAGTAACAGGCAGGGTACCCCGCAAAACCATGGCGAGGGTGAACTTCCACAATAGCTATTAACACACCTCTGTCTGAACAGCTGTATCACTATACGCGTAAAGCTAAACTGGCCTATACTGTTATCGTCGTAGTGTCTTACTCTAGAAGCAGCCAGGATAAAGCAAAAGCCAGTGAATGCCTGTAGATGCCATGCTAACCCACCCAGGCATATCCATTCTCCAAAGCCGATGCATTCTCCGACGCATACTCTTGTCCCACTTCTCGGCACGCCAAGTCTAGTCTGAGTGTGCAGCAGGGGACCAGGGTCGACAAGACGACAAGCTATGGTGCTTTTCAAAAGACTTAAGACAAAGCCATACACACGACGGCAGTTGATATAGTAGAGATTCTTCGTCCAAGACAACGCTTACGGAGCCATCGCAATTGCAGTCGACATGGATGCCTTTGAGAATGTTGAAGAGTTGCTTTCGCAGCTCAGTCTGATGGAAAAAGTCCATCTTCTTTCAGGTATTGGTTCATGCACCACTGCTTCGATCAATCGCTTGGCCATTCCCAGCCTTCAGGTTTGTTAGACTGTGAAGTTGAGCTTCGGTCATGGGCTAATCACGGGCTGGAATACAGATGTCAGATGGCCCCCATGGCCTGCGTGGAGGCGGGGGGCGATTCTTTAATCCTGTGAGTATTGTAGCGACATCTGGACTAGCTATGTAAAGAAGCTGACCAGATATAATCGGAAGCCTCCAGGATACCAACTGCCATGCGCCACTGGCTTAGGTGCAACCTTTGACCAAAAGCTGCTGCTTCAGCTGGGCCAGCTTCTCGGCGATGAGGGGTTGCGAAAGGGTGTTCATGTAGCGCTGGCCCCGACGGTATGCGTCCAGCGATCACCTCTCATCGGCCGCGGCTTCGAGGCCTACGCCGAGGATCCAGTGCTGAGCGGCAGGCTCGCAGCGCAGTTCATCAAGGGCATTCAGAGCCGTGATGTCGGTGCCTGTATCAAGCACTACGCGGCTCATGACCAGTCAACCAACTCAAAGGAAGACGACGTCGTCATGACAGCCCGGACGCTGCGAGAGGTCCACCTGATGCCTTTCCAGGTAGCTATGGCTCACTCCAAGCCGTGGGCCTTCATGTCTGCGTATCAAATGATCAACGGCCTGCACGTCAGCGAAGACCCGTTCATGCTCAACACGGTCCTGCGAGACGAATGGGGCTTTGATGGAATCGTCATCAGCGACTGGTGGGGAACCTACAGCACCTCGGAATCGCTCAATGCCGGGATGGACTTGGAAATGCCTGGGCCCTCGGTCTGGCGTGGACAGCAGCTGCTGGAAGCTGTGAGCTGTCGAAAGGTATTGAGGCAGACAGTTGACAAGTCTGTGAGAAGGCTACTGGACCTAATTAGGCGAACAAGGGCCTTTGAAAAGCCAGGCCTGACAGAAGGCATTGGAGGGGATACAGAAGACAGCCGAAGACTGATTCGTAAAGCAGGCGCCGATTCTATCGTTCTGCTCAAGAACGAGAACAAGATTCTGCCGCTCCAATGCGACAAACCAGCCACGTATGGGCTGATTGGCGAACACCACAAACGGCCTGGCAACTGTGGTGGTGGCAGCTCTGAAGTCCTCCCATGGTACGTGAGTACGCCCTTCGACGCCATCGCCGAGGCTGTCGGTCCAGATAACATACGATACGAACCAGGTTGCAATAGTGAGTGACCATTCTATCCCTGGCCGTATCTCTCATAGTTGCACGACTGACCGTGACAAAGCTGATCGCTGGGTGCCGTTGATCCAAACCGGACTATTCCAGCCTGGCACCCAAGAGCCAGGTTTTGTTTTGGAGTGGTTTGCTGAGGATCCCACAAAGACAGAGCCAACGTCTTGTCTGCACTCGGAAACGACCACTAGCAGCTCCATGTATTTCAGCCAACTCAAGTTTGACAAGGTGCCCGAGGTGTATTTTGTTCGGGCGCGCACTACATTTATCGCTCCCAAAACCTGCCAATACCGCTTTGCTCTGAGCGCAAGAGGCAAGGCTTGGCTGAAGATTGACGGCGACATGGCCATCAGCCTGTGGGAAGATCACCCAGTCAAGACAGACGACACAGCGTGCTTCAACACGCTGTCGGCGGAAAGGTTCGCGGTCCTCCATGTTGAGGAGGGCAAGTCTTATAAGCTGGAGATTCTCTTGACCAACACCCCTCCCCAGGGGCCACCAAGTGCTGGAGGCGTACGCTTAGGTGGCAAGGAAGTTCGTGATGATGACGAGGCTATCGAGGCGGCCGTCCGCCTGGCAAGGGAGGTGGACATACCCATTCTAGTCACGGGAATGAACTCGGACTTTGAGTACGAAGCGTCTGACCGCCAGAGCCTCCTGCTTCCCAAGCGAGAGAACGAGCTGATTGAACAAGTGTGCGAAGCAAATCCCAACACGGTGAGTACAAGAAATACCTCTGGGCGTGGCCATGGAACAGAACTAGTGCTGATCAAAGGCAGGTTGTTATCGTTCAGGCTGGAATGCCTATTCAGATGCCATGGCTAGAAAAAGCTTCCACGCTGCTTCATGCCTGGCTGGGTGGTCAGGAGACGGGACACGCTATTGTCGACGTTCTTTTCGGTCAGGTGAATCCCTCTGGACGCCTGAGTGTTTCGTTTCCCTACCAGCTCGAGGACAATCCTGCCTTTCTCAACTTTGGAAAAACCGATCGTCATATTGTATACGGCGAAGGCGTCTTTGTCGGTCATCGGTACTATGAGAAGATGAATCGTCCGGCCATGTTCGCCTTTGGATATGGTCTTTCCTACTCGTCCTTTACCTACTCAGATCTGGAAGTACCCTCGTCGTTCGCACCCAACCCCAGCAATGTCATGGATGTTACAGTGGACATTCAAAACGACGGCCCATTCGATGGCGCCGAAGTGGTCCAGCTCTACATTTCTGATCTGACATGCTCGGTACAACGGCCGGTCCGCGAGCTCAAGGCTTTTGATAAGGTGTTTTTGAGAACAGGGGAAAAGAAGACATGTACCATGTGTTTAGACAAGTATGCCCTTTCTTTCTGGTCAGAGGAGTATAGCCAGTGGATGGCAGAAGCGGGGGAGTTTGCCGTTATTCTTGCTCGCTGCGCGAATCCTGGAGACGAGATTATGCGTAAGACATTCGTATTGGAGAAGACATTTGTATGGTCGGGCATCTAGTACTACATAGTATACTTTGAGGAAATAACCCGCATCGAATCGAATGGAGGCTTGAAGATGCAGTAATGAGACCCTGTGGCTGATCTGTACATCTCTTTGGGACCGAGGAATGCACCTTTCGCCAAGATAAGGCATAGGGCGAATCAGTATTGATTATTAAGGCTGTTATATAGCTAGACTTATGGCGCCATAATAGGTCTTTAAAAGGTACGTTACTTTTGTACCAGGGGAATATATATCTTCTTGGAGGTATAACGCTGAGAGAGGTCTGTAGACCTGGCCACCTACTTCTACTTCGACCTAACCTTATTTCATTAGGTCGGTGGAGAAGGGTGTATTTCTTGGCCTTAAAGAGATCCATCTATACGCGGATGGGGTGTGGAACTTTGATGAGTTAGTAGACGTCGGAGAATGAGCGGAGTTGAACGCCACGCGGTGTCGAAACGAACGATATTTTACCTAGTCCCCGTCAGCCGATGAGGTCCTTTAGGCTCATTTACCCGGGCTAGCGAATCACCCGGCTAAAGTAGATTACCCCATGGGGAGGCCAGGCCGGCCACCTGGAGCAATCCAGATGTATTTATGTATATATTATACATATATATAAACAATGGTCCAGATCAGCATCTTGACCGATGTAACCAGGCATCATCTCAGGATTCTTATCACAGACAGCTCGCAATTCTCAGCATCATGGTCTCGGCCGCTGCTTCTGATCCCGTCCTGGCGGATATCATCGCCAAGGACAAGACGCCCTGGTACAAAAAGCCAAACTTGCGAAACCTCTATCTACTCTTGGTTCCATGCTGCCTTGCCATCGAGGCCACGGGCGGCTTTGATGCCTCCATGATGAATGGGCTGCAGTCGCTCCAGTACTGGCAAGAAGCGTTCGACCATCCGAAAGGAGCAATTCTCGGCATGCTTTCGGCGTCGTACAGCCTGGGTGCCATCACGGCGCTGCCCTTCATCTCGTTGCTCTCTGACCACCTCGGTCGACGCTGGTCCATCATCTTTGGGTCCGTTGTCATGATGATGGGCGCCGTCATCCAATGCTTCTCCGTCAACAGTAAATGCCCTCCCCGACTCTTTCTTACTCTTGTCATGCTCAGCTACTGACACCAAGGCTTGTTGTAGTCGTCATGTGGATTTTCGCCCGCATCTTGCTCGGTCACGGATTCCCGTACTGCGTTGTCGCGGGCTCAGCCCTCATCGGCGAACTCGGCTACCCCAAGGAACGTGCGGTTCTCGGGTCCCTCTTCAACGCTTGCTACTATCTGGGTGCCCTGATCGCCGCCGGCATCACGCTGCAGACACTTAGCATCAAGAGCCACTGGAGCTGGAAGCTGCCCTCGATTCTGCAGGCGGTGCCGTCAATCTTTCAGCTCGTGTTTGTCTTCTGGCTTCCCGAGTCTCCGCGCTGGCTCATGTCCAAAGACCGAAGCCAGGAAGCCCTCGATATTCTCGTCAAGTATCACGACGAAGCAGGCCCTGGTCTCGAGATCGCACACATCGAGTTTGAACAGATCAGGACGGCTCTTGAGATCGAGAATGAGAATCGGAAGAGGTCCTGGGCCGAGCTGTTCCAGTCCCCTGGTATGCGTCGTCGCAGCTTGGTCGGCGGCTTTCTTGGCGTCTTCACCCAGTTCTCGGGCAATACACTCATCAGCGCCTACCTGGTCATAATTCTTACGCAGATTGGCTACACAGACCCGTTGATCCAAAACAAGATCAATACCGGTTTACAGGCGTGGAACCTGGTACAGGCTACATGCATTGCCCTCGTCGCATCCCGATTCCCTCGCCGCCGCATGTATTTGCTCTGCGCCACTTGTCTTCTTCTTGTCTATACCGGCTGGACTGTTGCTCAGCAGCAGCAAATGACGACAGGTTCAAAGACAGCCGGCATCGCCGTCATTGCCTTCATCTTTCTCTACCAATGCGCCTACTCTATCGGCTATAATGCTCTCACCTACGTGTACCTCATCGAGATTTTCCCCTACTACGTACGCACCAAAGGAGTTTCCTGGTTCCAACTATGGGGCAAGAGTGCTGGTTTCTTCTCGACCTTTGTGAACCCAATTGCCCTTGATGCAATCGCCTGGCGCTATCTGCTGGTTTTTGTGTGCTGGCTTTGCTTTGAGATTGTCTTCATCTACTTCTTTTTCCCGGAAACATCGAACCGTACTCTTGAGGAGTTGGCCTTTCGTAAGTCTTTGCCCTTCTCACGGCACGCTATGTTAAGCTTGATATGCTAACTATTCTCCCAGTCTTTGAAAGTAACGAAGAGAAGGAGGCTGTAGTTAAGAGCATGGATAGCAAAGGGTTGAAAGCCTTGCATATTGAGGAATCTGAGTTGAAGAAGGAGGACGCCTAAGACCTATTTCTCAGGGTTGAGACAGCCTTTAAGAAGGCTTGCTAGCTATATAACACAAAGGAAATATAACTAGTTAGACCTAAGTTATTCAAAATATATAAATTGAGTCTTTAAAAATAATATAGTTTACTCTTTACCCCTTGATTATTAGGCCTATTAAATCTCCTTATATCCTTCAATCTGAACCTCAGGGTAAACCAACGAGTCTAGCTCTGCGGTAAAGTCCTGCCATATAGCTCTACTGCTATTTCCAGCAACAGTAATGTTCGCACCGTCAGTATAGAGTGAGACAACATATATGCGATCGGCCATCTGTCGTGCAGAGGTGGTCAAAGCATTTGTGAGGCGGCTCGGTAAAAAGCCCAGATATTCAACTTGTCTGAACTCCTTAGTGTTATCCCGCCAAACCGCGACACCGCCGGACGGATGGTCCGGTGTCTTGTTCTCGGCGGCCAAAAGGATTGTGTTGTTGTATCTCTCGGGAAAATGTAGGACGTTTGCAGTTTTAAACGAGTGGTGACGAGTCTGCTCAACAGTAACGGGAGTTCCGACTTTGTCGCGGGTATTGAAGCGAATCAGCTGCCCGACGATATTGTCGGGAACGATCAATGCGTCTCCTACATGAGCAATTCCTGTAAATCCGTAAAGCCGAGGCGGTCCAAGAGACTCGGCCACATAGAAAGTGGAAATATCTCTCTCTGGAGTCACTCGCAGGATGTTGGACGTATAGGTACCCAGGACGTATGTGTTTCCATCAGGCCCAAGGCTGGCATCCGCGTAACCGGCGTAGAGACCGTTATTAAGACGAAGCTGGTTGGTTACCTCCTTGGTCTTCAAATCGATAGTCATCAAGTAGTCAGGGCCCGAGACGTTGTAACCATCACTGTAGAAGGCGTCTCCATTATCAATGACAACTTCGAGAGTCTCGGCTTGGTAGGCGTCAGGTCTCAGGATTATCCCACTGGCATGGAGAGGGTTGGGGCTGGCCGAGTTTCCAGGGTGACTAAGTCCGGGAAAGTGAATTGTGTCAAGAACAACAGATTTATAGGGGTCGTACGTGCTGACGGTGGCATTGTACAAGTTGCTTCGAGTTGACGAGTTTAGCGATAACCATTAGTTAGTTTCAGGGTAAAAGATAACACACCTGACATAGGCCACACAACGTTTCTTATCCCAAGCGAACATCTCGGGATAACCCATATACACGTCATAGTTGAGATCGCCTGATGGCAAAGGAGGGCATTGTCCGAAGCGTTGGTTACCTGAGATCCATGTTGAAAGAACTTGGCCAATAGAGCTTAAAGAACTTGAGACAACCTTTGGCAACATGATGGCGCGTTATTTCAAGATACAAAAAGGGATTTTGTTTATGCTTTTCAGATTGGGGATGGGATAGCTAGTTGAAATATAATTTTATATGGCCATCGTACTCATACTAGAAGGAGGATAGATCAAGATATACAGTTTTAAACACGGTTTTCGCCCACAATGAGATATTATGCATTCAGAGCACACATAGGTAGACGGAATATTACGTCAAGTTTATTATGCAAAAAGAAGGTGGGAGCCGTAACAACTTGGAAGGCCTACCCCAGGCTAATTTTCACGGCAGCCTCACTTAGGCCTCCCTAGCGACTTGGGATGCAAGGCCTAACGGTGGAGCGATGTAACACAACAAAGTCTAGGCCACCCCAATGTACATTGAACACAGTCTCGTCAGTGAAACAGATGGGTTGCATTATCTATGGTGGGAGACCTAAGAGGCATCATTCTCTTTCAGCAACCGGTCTGCTCCAAAAATTTGCATACAAGTGGTTGAATCCTCCCTTGTATCCTGTCCTACCATCCGGCATTTAGCATTTCTATCTCTGTTCACCTTCTTGCTTTCTAGATGGCCAATAACCCTCAACCAATGCCACACAACTCATCATGATATTCATTTCATTCGCGCTGGCACTACTAGCCCTATACTTGCTGTACAAGTGGGCTCTTCCTAAGCCAATACCGGGCATTCCACGTAATCCCGACGCTTTACGCAGTCTTTTCGGCGATATACCAGCTGTGATTCGAGACACAAAGGCCAGAGACCAAACACACATGGACTGGATCTTGCAACAAATGGTGCATCTCAACTCCCCCATCATCCAGTTGTTTTTGAACCCGTTGCACCGTCCCACCGTTATTCTTGCCGACTTCCGTGAGACACAAGATATCATGCTGCGGCGTAAAGAGTTCGATCGTTCCATCAAAATCCGAGAACTTCTGGAACCCGTGATACCCAACCATCACATATACCTGCCAACAAACTCTACCTTTAGAGCCCACCGCAAACTCGTGCAAGACGTAATGCTGCCGCCCTTTATAAAGAGCGTCGCTGGACCCGCATTCCATGCCAATATCATGAGGCTGGTGCGGGTTTGGGAAATGAAGGCGGCAATAGCCAACAAGTCCCCGTTCGTCGCAACAGAAGACATCCAAGGCGCTGTGATGGACGCCGTTTACAGTTTTACCTTTGGGAACCACTACAAGTTCAGTACCACGATGCCCAAGATCAGTCTCTTGGAAAGCTGGAAAAGCAACTCCCGAGATACTGGCAGCGATGAGCCCTTCGAGTTTCCTCAAGTTATATACGATGATTTGATCAATGCCACGGTTGGTCTAATCAAAGCCCCTGAAGGACTCCAAGGTTCACCATTAGCTAAGTGGATGGCAAAACTCAGTATGAAAATGCCAGCCTTTAGGAGGATCGTAAAGACTAGGGATGACTTCCTGCGCAACAGTATTGAGTCTTCTGTTTCCCAATTCGTAAAAGACAAAAACCCGCCGGTCCAGTGCGCGTTGGATCAAATGGTACGACGTGAGACAGCATTGGCAAAGACGGAAAATCGGAGTCCGAATTATTTCTCATCGACAATGAAAGGAGAGGTAGGCACATTCATGAAGCACGTTGCAGTGATGAAAGCTGACATAGCCATCAGTTGTTCGGATTGATCCTCGGAGGTGCTGAGACAACAAGCACTACCACGCTTTGGGGCTTGAAGTTCCTTACGGATAACCCCAGTGCCCAGAAGCGGTTGCGAAGCGCTTTGGAATCATGTTTTACTGAGGCAAAAGCTCAAAATCGTAGCCCTTCATTCCAAGAGCTAGCGGATGCCCGCATTCCATACCTCGAAGCAGTGATTGAAGAGATTCTCCGATGCGCTGGAGCCGCTCCTGCCCTTGCGCGTTTCGCCACGGTTGATACACAAATTCTGGGATACCATATACCCAGAGGCACGGATATCCTGTTTCTTACACGCGGGCCTGACGTATGGAGCCCTGGCTTTGAGGTTGACGAGAGCAACCGGAGTCAGAGCTGCCAAGCCGCCGGCAACAAGAACAAGGGCCAAGCTTGGGATACTCGTGATATGAAAGCGTTCAAGCCTGAAAGGTGGCTCAAAGGGACTCAAGAGGAATTCGACCGATCGGCTGGACCAACATTGGCCTTCGGCTTAGGGACGCGTGCTTGTTTTGGCAGAAGATTAGCCTATCAGCAGCTGAAAACTTCCATTTCGATATTAACGTGGAATTTTCAGTTTTTGTCTTGCCCCCCGGAACTTTCTAGCTACCGTACAATAGAAGGTATGACTAGCATGCCGGAAAACACCTACGTCAGGTTGGCAAAGACTGACTTTACAGTGCAAAGGTAACTAGGCTTATATGTTTAAAGTTAGAGAGACTAGTCTTTATATCGAATAAGTACTGCAGTCTAGAGCCACGGGTGGATGAACCCCTATTCGGATAATTGTCAGTTAAAATGGTCTTGGGATAGGACAAGAATGAACTGTTATCCTTTTGCTGAAAGCACTATTATATTCCATCAAGATGAGATTCTTAGAGACTTATGGGAGTAGAAAAGAACTCGGTTTGTATTTATATAAAAACCAGATGATAGATTTCAATCTTTAGTTCAAGTGTGCACCCCTGACCGGCCATTCCAAGAGTCGTCAGCAAGGCTCTTTGCCTGCCGATATTCTATTCCTCCTTAGCCTTCGCAGTGTTGATGATCCACCTCAAGCAAGGGCGTGTTGTGTTGACTTCGGACGAGGAAAAAGGTGTCAGTCGCAGGTAAAAGTTGTTGGGACAAGATCCGATTTACAGCATGAGTATATCGTGGGGCCCGAAGCGTAGGAATGCCAGTGGGAAATCTCGACATGCTGGACGAATTGCACCAGGGTTCTGGTCCCAGTGTAGTGAACTTGTTGTTGTATCTTCAATATGCTGTTGAGGCGGCCCAAATAGTAGCGCATAAAGCAGCGCTGACCCCGGAGTATGCGAAGACCTCTAGCCACGACACATCAGTCTCATCGTCAGATAAGTCAACCAACTTGGAGGCCGCGCGCATTTTAGATGGAGTAATTATGTTGATATTGCAATCCAGCTATGGTGATGGTTTGAAAGTCGAGTGTTGAGCTGTTCCTTGCTGGCTCAAGCAAGCTAATTATTATGCTAATTATGTTTTTACCTGAGCCAAGTTGGTGCCATAGGGTGAGCGTTAATTGCAGCATGACTATGAGAATAAGGCCTGACATTGGAAAGATGAGACGTATCAACGTTGGTGAAGGGCCTGAAGCTGCGTGCGCACAAATACAACGATTCGTTTGCTACGTTGGCATTGCGATTGGTGAATCTATCAGATCATGTATGTATCGATCTGTTTATGCAATACTATCTATCATATGATTGTTGCAGCTTGTGTATCCACTAGTAGATGAACCCTGGCAGGCCTGATTCTTGCGTACGATGCCACCATGGACGAGTCATTGATGTGCATCCGGTGGCCGGGCCGGTCCGACGTTGCAAGGCAGGCAGGAAGAAACGGTCCGAAATTCCGAGAGTACTACGAGTACTACGTAGTAAAGAGGTGGGGATATACGCGGCTTTCTTAATACAGTTACGGCCACTTTCCGCCAGGCATATGTCCAACCCCAAACTGTTCTACGTATGCTAAACTAATCCCCATGTCAATAACCCTTTGTTTGAGCAGGATCATCTTGCAGCTGTCGATGGATAGGAAAGACTTAGTGACACAAGTCTGGATCAAAATCTACAATGCCTAGCCCCACGTGAGAAGCACTGGAAGCCCATAATGATCCATTAAATCCTCCCAGTTCATGCCATTCTCTGTATTTACAACGTCCCTTTTATTCCATGCGCTCTCCATGAGCTCGATAACTCTATCATACTTTCGTAACGCGCTCGAGGACGTATTATAAGACCTCAGAGTGGTCCTAAAAAACTCCTTGTGGCTATGTGAAGCCATGCAGCCTGTGAGGGTCAAGGGCCAAATAAGGCTCACTGCAGCTTGCAAATCTGGGAGCTTCTGCAGCAACATGATGGTTGCAGACACGCTATCTTGAACCTCGACGAGATTGGGATTCAGTCCTGATACCACTGTGTGCAGGTACGTCGTTATGGACGCGGCATAAATGTGGGTGATGAGGTCGACTGACGTCTCGCTTGTTTGTGACTTTTGAAGCTCGTCTGTCATCATGTCCTCGATGGCCATGGCGCGTCTGGCGAGGGTTGTTAGGCTCAGGCGGTTATGATCTTGCTCCTGGCGTTTCCACCGGTCCAGCTTGCCCACCTCCAGGATAGCGAGCATGGCCCAGTTCTTGCACCCCAGTAGCTCGTCTAGCTGTATCAGGCCCGGTTGGTCCATGAGATGGCTATAATCCTCGAATGGCGATGACGGACCAACAGAGATGCACGATAGAATACCGACCGAGGCGAATGAGTTTGACAGAAATCTCAAAGCTCCAAGATACTCAAAGCTTAGAGAGTTTTCATCTTGGGTGCAGTTGAAAGCAGATTCATCGAGCTCACACCATATGGAAGATGCAGGAGGGCCTGACTGTAACGCTGTCGACCAGCCCTCGACCAAGGCAGGGATGAAGGCTTTGGCGGCAAGAAGATGAACCCGCCAATCCCCGCTACTCAGGTGTGATGACTGTTTCAATATGTCAGTGGTTGACTATGTGTATATAGAAAAGTTGGACAGGATCGATTGGGTTTCTTTTACCTCAAAACTTACAAGCTGAAGCATGCAAGCCAGCGCAACAACTGTGCCCTTCAACCTTGTTTCACCAAAGGTTTTGTGTAGCCCGCCCAAGAGCTTTTGAGATTCCTGCAGTGCAAGTATGTAGTAATATGTCTTTTCCCTGTTCCACACGATGGCTTGCTTGGTGCTGCAAGAGGTTGCACAGCATTCCTTATGTAGGAGAGCCAAGCTCAGTGTTGAATAGTATGTTGGTCGAGCAGAGGTCAAGATAGTTAAAAGCCACTCTCTTCTTCCTAGATAAGTCCGTTTGTAAGGAACGTATTGGAGAGGGAACACGATGTCTAGGTAGTACATCAACAAACTCGTCTCCCTTTCCTGCCGCGTCCCGGGAAATTCCATAACGGCTGGAGCGAGCGATCGAGGACGAGGCAATCGAAAGTCTGGAAAATATTGGACAAAACGAGGGCGTGTTGGTTGGCGTTGTGCGTTGTGCCGAGTATAAGTGCAAGGATAGAGTTTGGCACTCTATCTCGTATGACACTGCTCCCCTCACTCACTAGATGTCATGATGGTTTACGCTGCCGGCCGGACGCAAGGGTGAGTCTCTGTTTGCTTGTATATGGCCAGGATTCTCATGCATCATGCATCCGTCTTCCCGCACTCCCGCTGCACGACCAGATAGCGCTATCAGAGTCCCGGGGAAGCATCATTGTAAACTGAGTGGCCCATGATAATAATGACAGGTAATAACATAACATTTAAAACATATCTGTAGCTAAGTGGAATGACAGGCTCCCTCCAGCTGCGGAACCGTCTATCTTGTGACTACCATAACCGGCCGAGCTTCCTCTTGAGGGCTAGGCAATTAATGCACCTGCCCAATCGAACTTACCAAAGACTCATTGATAACTGGCTTCATGTCGTTTTGCGGAGCTTTTACAAGCTGAGCAATGGTTGGATAAGCCCACTCCGAGGGCTCAACGGCACCCACGCTGGCAGCCTGCTCGTAGAACTTGCAGAACCTCTTAGCATCCTCTGAGTCGTCTCCCTTTGCTTTCGTGTATATCTCACTAAGTCGATACCTGCGATCGCACAAGTGCCAGGTGACGTATCCGTGCATGAAGCACTCAATCGTGTCCATCACCTGGGGGTCCTTGTCTGAGAAGACAGCTACCATCTGCTTGGACGAGTGTAGAGTGTCTTGCGTGAGCTTCTCTAACGCTTCATGGAGACTTATCTCATCAGAAACCACATAGTTCTTGACGAGACTGATCTGGTCGCGCTCATCGTCAAATTCCTTGTAGAATGACATGAGATCATTGACCCAAACCATCCAGTTCTCCATTTGGGCAATGGCTGATGTGATCTCAAGGAATAGCTTCTTCTCATTGAACTGTGCCTTGGGCCACAGAGAGGCGCCGACACAATGGCCCAGGCCGTTCATGCGTCGAAGAAAAAGAGGGTAGTCATGAGATCCGGGGAATCCTGGAAAGTTATACTGCTCTATCCAGCATCCTTCAAAGACTGCCAAGCCCTTTAGTTTCACGTCGTTTGCCCATGGTCAGTCCAAGGTACTTACAGTCCAGGGTGCTGCGGATAAGATTCAACGAGCAGAAAGGACCGAAATGTCGAAGCACATTGGGAAAATGCTCATTGACAAGAGCCCACCACGGATGAGCCTGTTCTCTTCCAGCCTGAAGATCATCGAAATAGTTTACCATGGCAGAGTAGGGGTCGTCCTTGCTATCATCCAGAACAAGAGTATAGGTGTAATGAATCGAAAGATCTGCCATGAGCTCTTTGGAGACTCTGGTCCAACTGTACACGACCATGCCGACAATTGTTTGGAGCGAGGCCTGTAGTCGCATGGGGTCTACCTTGAGGAGCCGCTGCTGACGGGGCTGAGCAAAGTGTTTAGCAGCCTTGGTATAAGCATAGTGTAGATTCTCAATCCGCTCTTGACGAGTATAATTACTATCTCGGTAGTTGATGTATTCGAGAAGGCGTACAGCTGTGTTGAGAAAGTATTCGGTGGGGAATTTCTCCATGTTGATAAAAACGATTGTATTGACAATGGTGTTTAGTTGGTATTTCAGAGAGGTAATCTGTCATTGCCTGATATATAGACCAAAATGTTTCTATGACCTGAAGACGCATACGCCGCTGATAGTCCACCTTGTCTTGTCAGGCCTGAAGATCAACTGGGAGCATCATCTATCTTGGAGTTGATTCACTTTCCCGAGGCTTGGAAGACAAAGACACTGAGATTGGTCGGTAACACAAGTCCCGTGTATTCGATCTGAACAAAAAGTGTTGAATCACGCTCAGCTGTTGCGCTCAGGCCCAGCTCAGGCCTCCCACGCGACCACTCGCTCATAAACCGGCCAAGGTAACAAGGACAAGAGTCGGTGAGCAAGGATCTACAGAAGCCGGCTCGGCTGTGAAGCGGAAGCTGAAGCTGCAGTCTCACAGCCTTGTCCACAACAGGCCTTGAGATAAGCTTTGCCGCAGCATCTCCATTAATACCCTGGCTATCTTTACCCCCGCCAACCAAATGGGGTAGATATTAAGGCCGTGCAGGGTTAACATGGTTGTACCCGTCAAAAAAGACGTACATAGCATGCATCTTTGACTCAAATACCCTGTACATGTATGAGAGAAGTGATACCTTGGCAGGCCTGTGTCCTTTGGACTTTGGACACGGATACTTGATATGTTAGATTAGACAGAAGGGTACTCCATGAGGCTGTAACGTATGTCCATTTCCTCTTACTGGTTTTGGATTGGCCGGTGCCCTGAGCAGTGTTCAGTCTATGATCAAGTGCCAAAAGAATATCTTATTCAATCTTGGAAATTAATCCTCATTTTTACCTTTTGTATACACCCTTAGGCTTTATCTAAGCTTTGTTCCTATCGCATACGCCCTCACATACGTATACTAAGCTACTAGCTGCCGAACTATCCAGGATGGGTGATGTTTCATCCGTCAGAATATGCACCTGCGGCATGCATGTGATGACTGTCAAGACTTGCGTATACAGCAAGCGTGGCAGATGCCGACGTCTAAGCAAGCTCGTGTCACATGGTACAGAATTGATATTCTTTTCCCCTGCACTGCCCACCGAGACCGTGATACCTTCAAGGCCAGACGGTGGATCTCCAAACAACACGGAAAATCCAAACATACGGCCGCTATCAGAATGAAATATCTGGCCACTAGAATGAACGCTTAGTCCAAAGACTTTTCGAGGCATCTGGAAGGCAACAACGGATATGAATGGACTGATTTGAGTGGTAATGGTGATCCTTCCTCAAGCGGGGGAATCATGATGCCTTCTTTATGTACACGGTATTGGATGAGATCCGGGGTAGGGGTTCGCGTATCTGGGTTAAGTCGCGGAAGCTTGGGCTAGTAAATGAGGACACGCAAGTGGGATAACAGAGTCAAGCGGCATGGGTTTCAAACACGCAAGTGGGATCTTGTCACCGCCAAGAATTGAGTCCCTGCCCAAGAGTCATGGGTCATGCGTGGTATATCTACTGAAGAGTAAGTTTAGCGTCCGTAGATAGCAGCCATCAGATCGACTCTAAGCTTGCAAAGTGCGTGCTAGAGATACTGGTCAGTGGCAATGGCGCCTTGTATTGACAATAGTAGTTTATATCGGTTATCAAACTCTGGTCAACTCTTGTGTATCCGCCTATAGTGATCCCTCATGTTATCCACGCGGCTAAAAACCCTGAGGCATTGCTGCCCTTGGGGGCCTCGCCATGGACACTGGACTGTTGGCTTATGCTTGGACTCATGGCGAGCACGATCTTTCCGAGTGGCAAAGCCCCTAGTTCCAGCTTGCTGCACGTCTGGAGCTGATTGTGGACACTCGGGGTAGCGGCAGAAGAACCGCTTGAAGTGCTGGCGGTAATGTCTCCGAAAGTCACGCCGGCTGTCAAAGATGGTGGCTGACTTGCAGTCGGGAAACGGGCATCTACTCGGTCTTGTGAAACTGGGGATGGGTATGGCGTCGGAGGATGCATGCTCGGTAGTTGGTTGTTGGAAGCCAGTCTCGGAGCAGACAAGAGGCATCTGGTTGCTCGGATCAACTGGAGCCAAGGCATAAGTGGACAAGTCTCGGTAATCCTCCATTGGAAAGTCGATATCGACCATTGGTGGTTCATAGCAGTTGAACCGTGAAACGAGGTTCCTGGCGTGATCTGGAGAAGTGGCACGATCGAAAAGTGGTAACGCGCTCCACGGCTGGGGGTGGAACTCAGAGGCCGCAAACATGATTTGATAGTTAGTACACAAGTTTGTTGATGTGCACTAGGATGACGTTGTAGGATGACAGAGGGCCTGTAATATGAAGGCCTTGATACTGGAATTGAAAGGTAAAGGAAACCAGGAATAGATTTGACGAGATGCAAAGATCTTGCATTTACAACTGTTATGATCCAATGCCTATAGTTTATAGTTAACAATATGCAGTGGCAAGTCTCGTCCTTCGGATGATGGCAATTCCGTCTATGCTAGAGTATCAATTCGCAAGCACGGAATGCTAGGAAACCGCCCAACATGAGGTTTTACTGCATTGCAGAGCCTGACTCAGTGCAATGCATTTGCAGCGTTTCCAATCTGTATCTTGATGCTGGCTCCCCCAATCAGACTGTATTGTTTCTGTGTTTGCGGGACCGGGAGGCTTTGCTGCAAGTCAACTTGGCTATGGCACATGACGACCCATGCATTGGAGGGCTGTTCAGTCCTTAAGTAGTATTCTAGTACTGTAGCAATGCACGTCGGATGTAACTTGACGCTACTACTGATCTGGAAGGAATAGAGATGATCATATAGTTATTGAGTGACATACAGGAAGGCCTGGCAAACTTAATTGTTCCTATAAACAGAATATTCTGTATTCTCCTTCCTATCAAACCAAAGATTTGCACAATACCTACATGCTTGCAATTGCAACGAAGCGAATTCCAGGTTGATGATTTATACGACTGCAACATGAGATAGACTTGCCTCGGTAAATCGTTGGACCCTTGGGCCCCGTCCACCGGCACTCAGATAAACTGGAGATAACAGGGATCAAGCCTCGACTGACAAAAGGGCAGAGCTCCAGGTGTATGTGCACTTGCTTGTCAGGCCTGTTAGGCCTGACAGATACCGTCTTTGCTTCTGTCTCCCACCTAGCTTATTTGGCGGAGCGATTCTCGGATAAGGACAATTGCAGAACTGCGGCCTTGCCATACATTTGGTTAAGGAAAGGCCCTGACAAGAGGTGTGAGGTGGCCGAACTGGAATAAGCCTTTTGTCTTCTGTAATCCAAGTCCAGAAAGAAGCTCCGAACCGGTTGTGACATTCAAAGTATGATGCAGCCATCTTAATTCAAGAATATTGATATATAGTCTCCCCATGATCAAGTTTCTCCGTATTGTTGTTTTCACAAATCTACAATTTTCTCAGAGAAGCTTACTTATCAGGACTTCAGCTCTGAAGCATGGCGGGAATGATAGGCCAAGAGTTTATCAACATCATCGGCAACATCCCCATCAGGCATGCCGTTGGGGTACTTGTAGCGTCGACCATCTTCTACTTTTTCTGTACCTGCTTTTACAACCTCTACTTGCATCCGCTGAGAAAGATCCCGGGACCAAAGCTGGCCGCCATCGGACCCTACCTTGAGTTCTATCATGAGGTCATCCGAGATGGTCAGTATCTCTGGGAGATTGCCAAGATGCACGACAAGTATGGTAAGATATCATAGCGGCGGCCGTAAGAATCACACAATTAACCATTGCTCTCTCTTCAAAGGTCCCATTGTCCGTGTAAATGCTCGGGAAGTTCATATCAAGGATCCGTCCTACTATTCCACCATCTACACTGCTGGTTCTCGAAAGACCAACAAAGATCCGGCCACCGTCGGTGCTTTCGACGTACCCTACGCTACTGCGGCTACTGTTGACCATGATCATCATCGTGCCCGCCGTGGCTACTTGAACCCCTACTTTTCAAAGCGCTCCATCACCGATCTGGAGCCCTTCATCCATGACCGTGTTACCAAGCTCTTGTCTCGCTTTCACCAACATATGGAATGCTCTCAGATCCTCAGTCTTGATGGTGCTTTCTCAGCCTTGACTGCCGATGTCATCACCTCTCGGTTTTATGGCAAGCATTACGACTATCTAGACATCCCGGACTTTCACTTTGTCGTCCGGGACGGATTCATGGGCCTTACCAAGGTCTACCACCTGGCACGCTTTATCCCTCTGTTGGTCACCATTCTGAAGCGCATGCCATACTTCTGTATCCGCGTGGTGGCACCATCCGTGGCAGATCTTCTCCAGATGCGCAATGAAATCAAGGATCGCGGTGGCAGCGAGTTTCTGTCGAGCAAGACTAAGGAGTCCAAGTCTTCGATCCTTTTCGGCGCTCTTGCTGACACCCACATTCCGGCCTCCGAGCGCACTATTGATCGCATGCTCGATGAGGGTACCGTCATCTTGTTTGCCGGTACTGAAACGACTTCAAGGACTTTGGCTATTACCTTCTTCTATCTCCTGACTCACGCAGACTGCTTGAAAAAGCTTCGTGACGAGTTAGATACTTTACCATATATCGAAGACAACAAACACTCATTGGCTACCCTTGAAAATCTCCCCTACTTGACAGGTGTCATCCATGAAGGATTCCGCCTCTCTTTCGGTCCCATTTCTCGCTCAGGACGCGTGGCTACTCAGGAAGATCTCAAATACAAGAACCATGTTATTCCCGCTGGAGTAGGTGTATCATCCACTGCCTTGTGTTCATATACTAACAGCAGTAGACCCCTGTGTCTCAGTCTACATACTTCACTCACACTGATACCGGTCTCTTCCCTGAACCCTCAGAATTCAAGCCTGAGCGCTGGATTGAGGCTGCTGAAAAGAAGATCCCCCTCAAGAAGTACATCACCAACTTCTCTCAGGGCTCTAGGCAATGCATAGGGTATACGTAAGTGAACTTTCCAAACTCCTTGCCCACGCATACTAAGGTTGCTTTCCAGAATGGCTTTTGCTGAAATGTACCTGGCTCTTTCTCGACTCATCCGAGCATACGACATTGAGCTTTATGACACCACTGAAGCCGACATTGACATTACTCACGCCCGCATTGTTGGCTACCCCAAGGCAATCCCGGGAAAGAAAGAGCACGTTGGCGACATTCGAGTGAAGGTTCTTAAGGCACTATAAGTCCAAGACAATACTCTATCTTTCACTGACGGAGTATTACTCTTAAGTCTTGAACGCTTTACTCTTCTGACAGCGAATTGTATGCCCCCTGACAAAGAGTGGAAGATATTCACCTAGTTCAAACAAGCATATAATCTAAGAACTATCGAATCTACATTTTTTTAATTTCATTATATTACCCTTAACGACTAGTAATGCCTGAGTCTGAAAGTAAAGCCCGTGACATTACTACCCTGCAGGCCCTGCGTGTAATGTTTACGTATTCGACAAGCTGTGGTGGTTTATAGAGCCAATTTTATAGTGAGCTACCTAGGAGAAATTTTATAATCCTGGTTCACCTATTAATCAAATCTATAACTATGTTCTTTATTGTAGTTTAGCCCAACTGATAGTTAATTCAAGACGCACCAAGTATACTTGCAACATTGAAGTTTATATTTCCATAGTTCAAAGTAAGAGAGCCAATAGACCATACTTCACTTCTAACTACATTTCTCTAACCACGGTTACTGCACGGTTACAGTCTGAAAGCCAGCATAAACTGGACTATGGACTGCAGATAATCCTGGACCTCTTTCTTGGTATAGTTGGCATCGTTATAAATGATGTTCAGGGTAGAAGCATCCCTCCAGCTATCCAATCGAATCGCCCTAAAGCCTGGTTAATTCTTGGCCGGACTCTTATAATGCTCAACTCACAGGTATGGCAATGACTGATTGACAAGAAAGTCAATGCTTTCAACTGACAGAAGGGTCTCGTCAGTTGCCTTGCACTTGATTTCGCGAGGAATGAAGCGTTCATTCACACCATCACTGATGAAGTACTTTCGGAAGATTGTCAATATTCTAGGAATGCGCTTTCGATAGATGTAGTGACACATACCGGATTTGCCTCTCCATCAAACGGTATTGGCCTCCTAAAACAAATTTCCATGTCAGCCAATCCTGGTAACAGGGTACTGACTGAACCTACGCGTGCAAGTAGCTTGCCTCGAAGTTGTGGACTCTGATACCAAGGGCCTGCTGGAACGGGTTCTTCAGCCATTGATCGTAAGAGCTTTTAACATCTCTACAGGCCTTCTCCAACGCTCTGACTTTTGTCTCTTTTTCGTCTTTGTGGCTCACAAATATGGACTTGAGACTCTTAACCCTAACGACGGCGGCAGTCTGGCACATGGCGTAGAAGTTATCGGCTATACTCTCATGCATCCACCGGCGGCCATCCACTGACATTGGTGATATGAAAGCTTCATCATCAGAAAGATCATCAGGTTGAAGGGTGTCGAGTAGGGCGAGTACAATCGTGGCTTGGGTCAGATGAGAGATGGTAAACCCTGGGCCGAGTCGAGTCTTGACTGCTTTGATGATAGCCATAGAGTCTTCAGGGCTGAATTTGTGAATCAAACAACGAGGTAAACCGAGCCCGGGTTTGAATTTCAGGCCTCGGCTCTTCTGCAGTAAAGGGTTGGCTTGGACTCCAGCAGGGTAACGGAAGATTCAACTTACATAGTTAGCTACCAGAGCATCTGTATATTCTTTGCACTTGTTATCGAACTCGCCTCCCAGACTTTGCACGTCCAACTTCAGTGAGTCAAGGATGGGAGGGCTCAGGTTCCTGACTTCTTGCCCCCATTGTAACTTCTGTGTCTCAATTCCCTCAACGGTACCGACGTAGTTCCCCAGAAGGCGGAAGAGGTCTCCAATGAACTTTCGACAACCGATTCCATCCCAAAACACATGATTACAGTGGAACAAAACCTCGACGCCTGTGTTGGTAGGAATCGGTGTGGATTCTGTAGGGACATCCGCAAGCAAGAAGATCTCGATTGCCTTTGATGGTGTTTCGTTGTTAGCAGCAGCCCTTTCCTCCTCCATCTCCCCCCAAAGACTGAGAGCGCTCTTGGTGGCGGGCAGTACATGGACCGAGTCCCTGGCCCAATTGCAGGCAGACTCGTTGCTCTTTGGAGACTCATACGTGATGATAGCAGGTGTTTCGTGGTCCCAAGATACCGTACAAGCACATTCGGGGTGGTCAAAACGAGCCTCCAACAAAGCCATTTCGAACAACTCTTTGAGGTTGTGCAACGTCAGCGAGCTTGAGGATGGTGCAACAGTTAGAAGAGAAGTGGCAATGTAAAGATCGTATAAAGCCCTCTTATTCTTGTCTTGCAGTCCGACAATTGCCTCTGCACCGACGCATCGTCGCTGAACTCGGCGATGATCAGATCCGATCGCATTCCACCTATAATTTTCTGGTGCCAAGGGCGGTAGGGTGAGGGAAGATGAGGCGTTCATTTTGCAGTTGATCGGCTTTTTCACGTATGACTATAGGAATAACCACAATCCAAGGTATTTATTATTTCAGAAACAGGTACCAAGCCAAGTAAGGAACAGCAAGACTAATAGACGTTTAGGAGGCCGTTAATGTTAAAGGAGCCAATTGGTGGATCTATAATAAGTCATTTGCTATTAACGCGTTGTCAGGCCTTACACGGCCCTCCACTGGGTATTGTCAAGGATAATCTTGTCCCTGCTCTTCCCTGGTATTTTAAGCTTAGTGGCAGACAATAGCAACTAGAAACTTTACTAAAAAGGTAAAAGTCACCTCTTGGCACCTGGAAGGTGATGAGGCGTAGAGCGTGAATTAGGGTCTAGCGTAATATCAGAGGTATAATGCAGAGGAAATAAAGGGTATATAAACAAGTCAAGGCGTAAGTCCATCAACCCTCTAAACTTTTCAAATCTAATCACTGACATCATATCCAACCGGGTATTCAGTGATGTGTCTTATGTACTCGGCACTCTCCCTTTTTCTGCCTACCGTCGTCAAAGATATGGGCTACCAGTCTGTACTGGCAAACCTGATGACAGCTCCTATATGTGCTGTTGCCTGTCTCATCTTGCTTGCGACAGTCAAGGAATAATATCCCATTAATATTTAAAGCCTTCATGTGCTCGGTATCAGCAGCCGTGGACCGTCGGTAGCTTTGCCGTTCCTCCGCTAAATCCCACTGATAATCACTGAATTTAAAATAAAACGGCATCTGAGATCCACTGAGGGGTAACTCCACCATCTCCGCTTCAAGTTCCGATGAGCTCGATAAATGATATCAAGCATTTTACCACATCCTCGTATCTACGTGATGCTTTCAACACCTCCTACTACAATCAATTATCTCTCGTCATGGCTATTATTCCACTCTCTGCCGCTCTCCTACTCCTAGCCGTTGTGCTTCTTGTTCACCACTTCATCATCGAACCCCTGCTCCTCAATCCCCTCAAAGCAATCCCCGGACCAAGGCTGTTTGCAGCAACAAGATGGCGTCTTGCCTACGAAGACTGCAAAGGCACACGAACACGCACAATCCACGCTCTCCACCAAATATACGGCCCAGCAGTACGCATAGCTCCCAATGAAATATCCTTCAACAGTCTCTCCGCCCTCGGTACAATCTACGGTCCAGGAAGTAGTTTCAGCCGAACAAATTCCTACAGCGAGGAGAACTACTCCTCTAATGATCATAAGGAACTTCAGAGATTACTCTCTCATGCTTATTCTAAAACAGCAGTGTTGAAAGAACCGACTGCAAAAATGATCGAACGACAGGTCTGGCGGTATTTAAATCTCATTGATGCCGAGCCTGGGTGTATTAGTGAGATTTTCAGTACCTTACATTATTACTCACTTGATACTATTACGGCGTTTATTTATGGAAAGTACGGTAGTACGGCTGCAGTCAGAGGATCGAGGATTCATAGGGGTCTTATTGCGGATATCTCACATCCTTCTAGGCGGAAATTGCTGTGGTGTACTGCGCATCTCAAGAGAGTGATGCAGTTACTATATCGACAGAGCGGCTTGATGGGGCTGATTCTAAAGCCGATTCTTCCAGTGCAGCAGCCTACTACGCACAATGCTATTCGAGCTTATGCATTGTCGGCATTTGATAGCTTTCGAGCTGAGATAGCTGTTACGGGGGATGTTGAGATCTCAGAGAGTAAGTGCAGTCTCGATTTGATGATTTGGGTTGCTGAAGGGTTTAGATGAACATGTCTCCATTCTTGAACAACTATGGAAATATCATGAAAGCCAAAAGAAAGGTGGAATGCGCGATATGCAAATGGCATCTGAATGCACAGGCCAATTGCTCGCTGGCGTCGACACAACAAGCAATACATTGATGTTTCTCATCTGGTCTCTCTCGCTCCCCGACAATAAAAGGTTTCAAGAGAAGCTACGAGATGAAGTCTTGAGTTTATCTGGAGATGCACTAAACAACAAGGGCATCCCGAAAGCTGATGCTAGTGGTAAGTGTGTTTATCTTCAGGCGGTCATCAAGGAGACGTTGAGGTTATATACACCATTGCCGAGTACGGAGCCTAGGTCATACGAAGCGCAGTCTATAATCGATGGATATACGATTCCAGGGAAAACAGTTGTTGGAATGTCGCCTTGGATAATGCACCACAATGATGAGGTCTTTGAAGACGCGTTCAAGTTCGATCCAGAGAGATGGCTTGGTCCAAACGCCGTGGAGTTAGATCGCTGGTTTTGGGGGTTTTCGAGCGATGAGAGGATGTGCATTGGTATGCAGTAAGTTATTATATCTGTCTTTAGGTCATGGATTTGATGCTAATATCATCAGCTTCGCTATGGCCGAAATATCAACCCTCGCTGCTGCTCTCTATCGAGAATACAAGACAACAATAGCTCCTGGTTTCGAGGATACTAGTCCAGCTGTCACAGCCCGTTTTGAGCTTGTCTATGACGAGAGGTTTACCAAAGTTACGGTTTGTACATCCCCCCCTTGGGCAGTTAGCCTTTGACTGATCTTTTGCAGGAATCATTTTGTCTGATCAAGTTTACCAAGTTACATAACTGAGCTTCGAATTTGGGTCGAGAGATATATTGGTAGTATGGAGCAATGGACTTTTCAATAGAGGACCAACCTGCTCATTTCCTGTTTCACACAATGTTCACATAAGGCTCGGCTTTTAATGGCACTGTTCCTGTATGCATAGCCGTGTGATGACGCTTATGTCTTGCATGCGATCCTGTTTCTTCTGCTTCTCCCCAGCACTTGGCAGCCATGGCAAGAGGCTACGTGAATGGCCCTAGATTCTTATCAGCATTAATAATAGATCAGGAGTCTAATTCCAGTAGGATCACATTTGATGCTTCAGTGATGATAAAGACAATTATACTTCTAAACATCGGTGAGTCACACCTCATACACACTATAAGCGACCTGCATGTTCATCAAGCTAGTATATACTTATATATACATTATGAACTTCATATCCTTCCTCATCGAAACCCTCCTCCCTCTAGTCGATTCTCTTGACTCTCAAAACATCAACATATATTCCATCGCTCATCAAGTCCTTCAAAGCATTGCGTTAGTTTAGGCAGCTGTAGCAAAGCCAATGCGAGAGTTAGTGGTGTCGTAGACAGAGTAATAATTCTCAAGAAACTTCTGTCCGATAACAGTATTCACACCCGAGCTGCCTCCATCGGCAATCCAGGCATAGTAATTGCCAGAGGCCAGGTTGAAGTTGCTGTACTGGGCAGTGGGAATCAGGTACTGTGCGGGCGTGAGGGTGTAGGTAGTTGACCCAAACTTGATACCGAAGTTTGAAGTAGGCTTGGTGGTAAACGTAGCGACACCAAGTGAGCTATCCGTCGTGCCGCCCGTGGCAGATAGAAATTTGTTGAAGGCAGTAGTAGGGATGTAGATGAGTGTAGTGCCAGTATCAACGATACCGCTACCGGACGAAGCAAGGGTTGTAGAGCCGTAGGTGAAAGCAGCAATAGAGATACCCCAGTATGCAGCGGCAGAGCCGGTAGTGAGGGTGGGAAAGTATGTGATGGAACCGGAGTACTTGGAGCTGTCGGTACCACCAAGGGTCAGCTCTCCGTTTGTGTCATCATCATCGCTACCAGACTCTGGCCGAAAGGAAACACCGAGGACTTCAGACGAGATAGAGCCTTGGCTGTAGAGGTTATCCATGAAGGTTGGAACTGTGTTGACGTTGGACACGGTGCCTTTAGTTAGACCAACGGGACCGAAGCCGATGATGCCATCTACATCAGAGAAGCCGGTAGCTGTGCTAGCAGAGCCAATAGACTGCGATGTGACGGTGAGGCCCCCAAAACTGACCTTGTCTTTGTACTCGGTGCCGGAGAATGAACCAGAGCCGTAAGACACATCGACAGAACCACCGGTAGACTTGCCAGACGATGTTGGCTCGCACGAGCTTTGAGCACCACACCAAGTGTTTGAGGCTATATTAGACTCGGTTAATCATATTCCTGGCCAGAGCTGAAAGTATGTCTGACTTACATCCAGTGTCGACAATGAGATCCCAGGTTTTACCTCCGATCACAACAGGAGCGATGTAGGAGATATCCTCGTTGATGACAGAACCCGAGTTGACATCAACGTGGCCCGGGGTACTGGCCTGGCCGTTGATCTTATGGATGCGGGCCTCGCCTCTCTGGACAATGTTCTTGATCGAACTGACATTGGTGACGAGCTTCAGTGGCAGAACAGCCTTCTTGGCCCTGGGCTCAACTGGGGATGCTGAGACGGCAGCAGCAGCGGCAAGAGTAAGAGTGACGGCAAACAGCATATTTACAGCAGTTATGACAGTTTGTAGGTGATGTTGAAATGTTTGAGATGTTAATGTGATGGACCTGTGTCGTAAAGTAGACAGGAAAGCTGGTATTTATATTCTACGTAGTTTACAGCATGATTTGATCTGTACATCTCTTCTCGGAATACCGGCAGTGCAGATTCCAGAGTAATGTCCAAGTTGTATGTCTCTTCGGAATTCCGGCATCGTGCAATTGGTAGTTGACTCTACGCTTGACAAGTCAGGCTTGTATACAATGGTGTATCAAATGCTCTGGATGGCAATACTTGGCCATAGTCGCCTTATCTACCAGATAAATAACACCTACCGCATTGGGGATCTTCCGTGTCTGATTCCCTAATCTGATAGGCACAAGGGAGCCAGCCATAGCTAGACTAAACATCTAATGCCGAGCGCTTCATCCAATCAACTGATTTATGCAATATAGTCAATAGTATGTCATATTTGTACCCCAGAGTCACGCCTTCATCCGCGAAATACAGACTGATGACTTCCGAATTGTAGAGTATAAGGTAACGATCCTGAATTGCCGATATAGCCGGAGCTCTCTTGATTTGGAAGCTGCTTATAACCAGATAGTTAGGTTGTAAAGGATAGTCACAGCTGTTCCAATTATGAGCCTATACATGGCTTGACTTTGTCTATTAGCCTTGATTCAAATGTCAAAGTATTGGACCTTAAAGGTAGACTATTGTTGTTGTTTCTAACTATGATCCATAACAAGCTCTCTACCTAGGCTTCAAGGAAGATAGTATACCAGTTTAGCAGAGATGGGTTATAGAGTACAAGTTAAAATGTACTTATTTTAATTAACTCTTTTAACAAGTCGATGAGCCTCCTTTTGTTTACTCAGTGCTACTCTATATCGGATAGCGGTGCCGTTGCTTATTATAAACACGATAGGCAAAATCTCTCACCTGTTTTACGCAAGGCGCACTAACAAAAGTCCCTTTATATTCACCTATATGCACAGATTAGTTCAGCACTTATTACTGGTCTCCACGGTCGAAATCCGGCATTAGTCTAGCGCGTTAGCATAAGTTCCCGTCCTTCCTCTTTAGGCTTTGTTGGCCGAATTGGTGACAAGCAACAGCTGTGTTCGTTCTTTGTTATGGCAGCAACATTTCCTTTGAGAGGAAAGATATCAGATAACAATTGCTTCTTATCCAGAATGTGAGAGACTGAGAGTAGCAAATATCAGTCACGCGCTTCAGCCACCAGAACAATCCGTGAGCTAGAAATCGGGACCCAGTGGTGAATTCTTATCAATAAACATTATTCCGTCAGTCACCAAACGCTAAAACTTTTATTTACTGGTGTAATATGATAGTCGTGGTCTTGCTGCTAGCCTTATCCTATTTATTCCCTCTCCCTTCATATATCCTGTTCGAAGCTTGTCTGCGCAACAACCGCTTTAACCCGCATTCATGATTGAGGTTCGAGGTGTAAGTAAAAGTTCAAGAGGTACTATTCGTCTGATTGTTCAGCAACACGTGTGTATATTCCGGACACAGCACAAAGGGCCTAAATCAGCCGAAATGAAACCTATAGCCTGGAAATATAAACAAGGTTAATTCATCTCTCTCCCTTGGTGGAAGAACTTTTTTACTCTACCACTGTCTATTACTACTCATTTCATAGTGGCTAACTTCTAAAACTTAGTTGAACCCAAGCACTGACGTTAAAACCGATTCATCTTATCTACTTCGCCGGTTGTGGCTATTTAGCAAAGAGAAGATATGGTTCTGGTCTCTAGATTTCATGTCAAAGCTTACTTGTATCTTGCGGGGGCTCTACAAGTCCTAACAGTCCTAATATTGTTCGACCGGCATCCACAGTCATCATGGTATCTATGCTCCAGTCCAAGTCTTGCTCTCATCCGAAGATTCCTTGTGTTCTACCACTGTTATAGGATAACTCAGAGTTCAAGCCCAACATTGTTATCGAGTTTGGTGGTCTGATTGATTTTCCTAAGATCGCCAAGCCACTAAAGTAGGTCTCAAGCCGGGGAATTACAAGGTCTAGGTGTCTGTATTGGCAATGATCGCTGACGTACTCACGGGATTATTTCCTCGGTTCAAATGTTTAATGATGGCCCGAGTCCATCAGAGAGCGGGACTTTTGGGGAGAAAAAAATCATAATAGGAGAGTCAGTTCCTTTTTCCCCTCTTTTTTCTTCCAAAGACATGGTATAGACTTGACCCTCTCGTTCTTGAAAATAGTTGTCAAGTGGATCCGGATCCTTTCCCCGATAACCCCCGGTTCTATATGACTGATGGGTAGACTAGGAGCTTACCCGAAGTGTTGAGGACATGGACATGGGAATGTGTTGGTTAGCATCCTTGCAGAAACCAAGATGAGATGAGAGAGAACGGCGCCGTCCGCTCAGATTTGATTGGCCTCCGTTCGAGTTTGCCAATATCGCTCGGAGGTATTAAAGCTGATTGCCTGGCAAAAGTTGAAGAGAAATCTACTCCTCAAGAGATCACCCTGCTCAACTGACTGCCCAACACTCGACTCTTGAGAAAGATTCAGATTTGGGAAATGGCAGCAAACAATGCAGAGCCGATTGTGGCACCCGATGACCACGTTCGCTACCTTTCTTCGTTCAACAAGAGCATGAGCTGATTTTCAGTCCAGGCCCCCGATGATCAGGACTCGTCATTTGGAGGTGTAGGAACTGCCTTTTTCTTGTCACACAACGAGTAAAGAGGAAACGTGTGATCTAACCAACCGTGTTAGGATACGGCATCATCAACTGAAAGTCTGAGAAGTTCCATTCTTGACTACCGTCAAGAGAACGGGAGAACATACCATCGGTACAAGGATGGAAGTGAGTAGCTGATGATGTCCCTTGAGTGATTTAGAGAGCTCACAATGACGTCTATCACATACAGAATATCACCTTCCGAACGACGAGCAAGAAAATGAGAGGCTAGGTATAGCTCCCCTTGGGTAAATAGTGGTGAGAGATTTCAAGGCTAACAAATTCAGACTTGCAGCACCATCTATTCCTTCTCACTTTCGACAACAAACTGGGCCTTTCGCCCCCAAACCTTCCTGATTCCAAGGTCAAGCGAGTCCTTGACTTGGGAACTGGCACAGGAATTTGGGCAATAGACTTTGGCGACGAGCATCCTGAAGCCGAAGTAAGATGAACCATCTCAGAAGCGAAGTGCTAAAGCTAACGATTTGCGACGACAGGTTGTCGGCGTCGATCTATCTCCTATTCAGCCTAGCTTGTAAGGCCTGAACTGCGTTGGTATTTGCCACAGAAATTAACACTCAGCTAGTGTTCCACCGAATGTTCGATTCCTTATTGACGATATTGATGAGGAATGGGATTATTCTGAGCCCTTCGATTATATCCACAGCAGGATGATGAACTTTAGCGTTCAGAACTGGCCAGAGTACTTGCGTAAAATCTATCAGTAAGGTTTATTTAACCCTCAAATTCTCTATAAACCCTAACTTGGCTAGGAATCTTGCCCCAGGCGGCTATGTCGAACTCCAGGAGGTCGAGGCTTTATTGAGGTCTGATGACGGAACTCTTACCGAAAATCATGCACTTCACAAATGGGCTACCCTTCTAAGTAAAGTGGCTATTAAGCTAGGTCGGCCTTTTGAACAGACTGATGCATTTAAGGACATCATGGCCGAGGTAGGGTTCACAGACATCGTCGTCACACACTACAAATGGCCAACAAATCGCTGGGCCAAGGACAAAAAGTACAAGGAGCTTGGAGCATGGAATAACGAAAACTCAAGTATTGCTTTGGAGTCGCTGACTATGGCCCCGTTTACTAGAGCCTATGGCTGGACTAGTGACGAGGTTAACGCTTTTATGGTTGATGTGAGACAGGATCTGAACGATCCAAGGATTCACGCCTACTCGCCAATGTATGCGCGTTTATTAATGTCTTGGCTATACGGACTAACATACCGACAGTTGCTCTGTTTACGGAAGAAAGCCTGAAGCGTGAGGAAATAGAGCGGTGGACTCATGAGGCTTGGAAAGTGATGTCGACGAGAAGGCGGAGTTGATGGGGAGGAATTGATCACTGACAGCCTGACTGACGGGGAGATTTCGGTCAAGACGATGTTTTTCGGCTCTTGTCGACTGGACTCCTGCTGGAGATTTGCAATGTAACATTCGTGGCCACTAGAAAAGTTCAGTGAATGATTGTAAATCATTACAACGATTGGGGTCATACCGTGCCGCCCGTGTGGGAGCAGATGTCTCTCTATGTTGTCTCCTTTCTCTTTTCTCGCCAAGAGAGAGATCATACCATGCCTCACCGACCTTTGTTGGTTGTCTGGGTGCATCGGGGATAGAAGGAAAAGGAAATCACTGCCTGTTCTCAACCAACGCCAAGAGCAAAGCGACGGGCCTGCTGCCAGCTATGCAGGTTAGGCCATCGAAGAGGGGCCTACAAGGCTCATGTGGGTGGATTATCACGCCATCTGCCCTGTCTTGCCAAGGATAATTAGAGGTCCCTCAAGCAAGCTCGGTTATAAAGGTAAAAAAAGGGTATATTAGACCAGTCACGAGATATCTCACAGACAGACGATACTCAGTGTATAATAAATATGATTCCTGTTAAGTTCTTTTTTTATTCTTTATTTTTTTCTTTACTATAGCTATCTTATTAAGCGTAGCGGCTTTAAATGTAATGAAATGAAATGTAAGCTTGCTTAAGCTTCT
>JAJJWO010000083.1:0-10323 GCA_021655895.1 Fusarium sp. NRRL 66739
TCCAAAGAGTATTTGAAGATGCAGAGACGAAAAAAAATGAAGAGGAATGAAAGTCGGTTGAATTAAGTTGTAAGAAGTCAAGTGGCAGGAGTTAGCGGTGAGACAATCGCCAACGGAGCTAAAGGAAAGGGCGGGCGTTAAGGGGGGGGGGCGTCACCACTATCACGAACGACCAAAAGACATCACAGAAACCGACACAACAACAGTTTTCTACCTTTCACTATTCATCACAACAGACGCACACAGTCTTTCACGCTATCCTCTACCTCTCTTTTTTCTTCACCTTTTTATTCCAACATTTGCGCACACTCTTATCCCGATCGACTGCACGAGAAATCTCTCTACCTCACATCCATCTTGTGTTTCCCTTTGTTCAACACTCTATTATCGATCAGTCTTTTCAAGCCCACAGCCAAAAAAAAGTTCACTTACACTTCTGGCTTTTCTGAAATTTCCTTCTCTATATACCATTCTTGTACCAATTATTAGTCAAACACGCTGCAAGGCCTATCACGATCCTGCTTGTTGTTCTTCCCTCTGTTTTCCTCGCGGCCTCCTGTTCATCGTCAAGCCTTGTCGTTATCCCAAATATGGAGTAATCGTTGTATTTGTAAGGGTGGTATGGGAACTGGAATATCTGGTGTTGCTTCTCGGCATCCTGGTTGCTGTGCGAGACTTGGACGGGGATGGGTTGTGTTTAATTGTTGCGATGAAGAGTCTCTCTTCATATGCCCCAAGTAGGTAGACTCGGGCTTCAGGGACGCATACTTCTTCGTGGCTAACCACAGAAGTTACGGTCGTTCAAGATCCCTTTCCATAGATATAAATAAACCTCCAATCAACATATCTCCTCCCATGCGTGAAAATTCTGTCATCACAGGCTCTTTCAGCAGGTTTCTATCATTTCAGTATTCGTCACATTGCAACGATGAAAAGAAGACCTGGGAGTAATGATTGGAATTTCTGTTTTATTGAGGCGGCAACTGGGTAGCCAGGCTGCCCATCGCTACAACCTTTTCTTAACTGCAGCGGTACCATCCCCGGATATCGAAAAAGACTGGTCTCTGAGCCACCTCAGTCCAGTCAACAAAGCGCATTCCTCGTCCCTTCCCAATATGGTTTATATAAACAAAGCAAATACTCGTAAGAGCACTAGGGTTTGATAATCGCCAACGCCAAGTCTCGTCGCAGACGCCGTCGTCATGCTTTCGACAAAAGAACCATCCAAAAAAAGAAAGGACAAAAAAGGAAAGAAAATAGGGACATGGTCTCAGCATGGTAAATATTGATTATCAGCTGTACTTTAAGAAGTCGCTCTCCTCATCATCGCGAGGGTCCCGATGTTTGCTTGCTGAACCAGGACTCGCAGAAGCCAGCATATCATAAATGCAAAGCCTACCCCTGGGAGGATGGTCTTAGATTTAAGCTCATGAAATAATTAGGCAAATCTTCTTTAACCGATTCAATTAGTCATAGCCGGCACCACGTTGCCAGGGACTGGGAAAGCATTAGTATGCATGATATCTCACGGACCAGAGTACCTAAACTCACCTGGCATTGTTCTGTGACCTGTAGCCACCTGGGCTGCCATCGTTTTGCGACCGTTGCTGAGAGAGTTGCGGTCCCGACTGCTGGTAGGGATTTGGGGAAGGGTTTCGGAAGGGGCTCACCGGTCGCTGTCCGTCAGCCGACGGGAAAAGCGGCATGGCTGGCGTGATGGGAGATCGAGGAGGAGCATTGTTCTGCTGGAACGATGCTTGGGACTGGTTGTTCGCCTCAGCCCGCCTCCTCAGACTCTCAGAAGACATCGAGTCGTCCTCCTCATCCAGATCAAGGTGCTTGCTGTTGTAGCCAGCCTTGTCACCTCGAGCAGTAGCAGCAAGAGCGTCGAGTTCGGTTGTGGCGTTTACTTGGGTTTGAGACTTCATAAACGAGGCACGGTCATCAGCCATGAACTGGTACCGCGCATCGGGGTTCTTGCGTAAGAACACCAACGTCGTTGAAACGATAAGCATCAGCAGAAGAATAAGAGCAAAAGACGCGTTCAGGATAAACAGAACAACGCCTACAACGCCTACAACCAGCCTGGGCAAGCCAAAAACATTGGAGAAAATGAGAAGGAAGATGGCGTTGATGAAGTTGATGGCAGCAATGGCGATGTTGAACGAGTTGGTGGGCTTGTCCATCCAAGGTCGGAGAACTGAGGCGGCGATCAAGAAACCCACTTCGATGATAATAAAGCCAACAGCCTGGGCGATGTCGTTCTTCTGGGCGAATGCTATAAACATGGCCTTGACAAGCGTGTAGATCAGAACGGGGACAATGAAGTAGTAGGCGGAAGCTCGAAACTGGACGTAGAGGAAACCCCACTTGTTGAGAGCCTGGGGGTCCGAGAAGAGGATGTAGGCCGGGTTTCGGTGCATGGCAACGGAACGGCGCGCAATGCGGATGACCTTACTGGCACCCCAACCGAGAGTAAAAGTCATGCCCAGAAGGAAGAAGACGGCCAGAACAACTTCAGCAGGTGAATCGTGCTGAGTGAACTCCCACAAGCAAAGGATAGTCATCTGAGGGAAACCAATAAGGGTCAAACGGAAGAGGATACCCTTAAGGACAGTGAGCCAGCCATTGCGGAACTCGAGGAACTTGTCCTGGGCCATCCACTTCTGACGAACACAAAGCTCGCAGATACCCTTGAAGGCAGCAATTGACAGGCAGGTGATTATCACAAAGAGACAGAAGAAGGTGAGGCCTGTCATAAACAAGTTGGTCGTTTCGATCCTGGCCTTGAAAGCAACTCGCTGAATACCGTAGACAACGTAAGTGCCGTCTTCATTTTGAATGTTGGCACGCTTTGCGAGAGCCCCAATACCGTTGCTGACAGAGTCGGTGAAACCTCGTGGCATCATCGCTGCGCTACGCTTGAAGAGGTCGACGCTGGTGGAAGCAGCTTGCAGACTTCGCTTCTGAACCTCGACTGACACTTGGCGGATATTCCAGAGGATAGACTCCGGTTCGCCTCCAGTTGCTCGCTGGTACCAGGTAAATATGTCCTGCATAAAACCGACCCGGATGATGCCCATAGACCACTGGAAGTCCTGGGTCCAGGAAGAAACAATGGGGGGGAGTCTGACGCTGGTAAGTCCGAGCATCGCCTGGGCCTGGAAATAACCAAATAGTGAAAGTGAGTTGGCAGCAACGTGAGCAGCGGCGTTGGCTTGGCCGACACCAGAAACAATAGCAGAAGAAATCAATCCCAAGCCCGCAATAATAGCAGTAGCCCACTTGACACCCTTGAGATCGACCGTCTTTCCGTTGGAGAAGTCGGCCTCGACGCATGCAACACTCTCGCGAGTGCTGGACATGTTGACATAGACACGAACGGTGGCATCGAGATCAGGAACAGAGTAGGCAATTCCAGGAACTTGTGACAAGCTATCCTTGCTCACAGGTAGATTGAATTTGAAAGGAATCTTGCCGGAAACCATGGGGCATAGACCAGCGAGGTCAATAGCGCAGGGATCGACAGTCTGCTGAAGGAACTGGTATCCATATGCCGAAAGTCGAACGTCGAAAAGAACCTTGCCCTGAATGGACGAGGTAGCAACAGCCCTAACAAAGGCGGAACCGTTGTTTGGTGTCAAAGCGACGTTGAAAAGGGTGGCCTTGAATCCGTTCTCCTTTTGGCAACTGTTGAGGGAGTTGGAGTAGAGAATCTTCTCAGCCGAAACGGGCGCGGCCAGTGCGACCACTGAGGCGAGAACCGCCAGTGGCTTCGTGATGCAAGACCACATGGTAGCCACTTGTTGGTGCCTGAAATTAAATATCGGTCGGTGGTCGGGTCGTGTTATCCGGTCAAACGGTCGCAGTCGTCGTTCACAAGTCTGTGATGATTGAAGAGAGAAATTGTCGTTTGTCGGCCAAATGCCTTGAAAAAGGTACCAGTCCCGATCCTTCCGATACTGTCGATATTATAAAAACGAGTTGAAAGTTGACGAAGGAAGCGACAGATCTTTGACGTTGAGCAGGCGTGACGTGATTTGGGTTGATGTTGATGGCTAGCGAGAGGCGACCCGTTGTATCCAGCGGCGACGAGTCAAATTACGAAGAGAATAAGGCGAAGAAGAAAAGAAAGAAGTAATGGAATCTAGCGAAGGACCGAGGCGAGAATCGTTTCCGCGACGAGGCGTGGCTGCTTGGGACAGCGTTGATTGTCGTCGTCGTCGATAGGGTTGGGTTTCTCCCTTTCGCGGATGATGAATGAAATGGGTTTGATGTGTGGGGGGAGGGAAGTCGAGAGGGAAAAGGAAGACAAGACTGGCAGCATCGACTCAAGGGGAGTTAGTTGAAAGGCGGGAAGGAGGGAGGGATGGGAGACTGCCCCGGCCTGGGTAGATGTAAGTAGCAGCAGGTACAACCCGGCTTGGTTGGCGGCCGTAGCAGCAACAAGTACCTGGCAGGTAAATTGATGCACACGCGGTACGATAGAAGGGGGACAAGGGGGCGGATGAGTACGGTGAAGCGGGGGCTGGAGTGACAAGATTGGCTTAGGTTGGCCTTGGGCATGCGTCTGAAAGGGGAGTTGAATTATGCTCTTGGAGGTGTACTTGGGGCCTTTTTGCTGCGTTGATAGGTGCAGTGCTTCTTTTCTACGTCCAACAAAGCTCAATTGTCTTCAGACTTTGGATAATACCCGGTCGCCGACAGGATCACAAGAGAAATGAACGATAAGTAGTTGCAATTAACAAACGAGACTTTCCACGTCGTATCGACACTCCTTGCTTGGGGCGCCATGGCTGTATGCAGTTGTGTATCACTGCTAGCAGCATGTGGGCCTGACCTCCCTGGACCACCAATTCAGAGGCTGTGCAGGTACTTGGAATGACGGCCAAGGACTGGGCAATACGCAAGTCAATGACACGGATGCTTGGTCCCAGCATGGGGTGACGATCTCGTATCTGCCCTAACTGAGTGTACATGCTAACATGGCCCCTGGAAGTCCGCGTACAATGTGCGGCAGAGGACGATGTCTACCTATATTCTCCGTCTGCGAGCGGGTGCGTTTCAGACTGACCAAACACTTTGGTGATTTTCAATTGCTGCTGCAGATCATTTTTCTCAAGGCTGGCAGAAGACATCATCATCATCATTCACTTGTCAAAACAGCAGGATTTCTTGTTTTGGTGCCAATGCTTTGCAGTAGCGCTGCCAGAGTTTATGTCAACGACGCTTGCTTGTTGTTGATCGGGTGGTTGGCCAGCAGATGCCGTGGCCTGCTGGCAACAATGGAAGATGAAAGCCAAGGCCTGGGCGCACTTTGGCCTTGGACTTTGGCTTAGGCTTGCTTGGTCTTTTGGTCCAAGAGGAAGAAACAAGTCTCAGGCATGTCACGTCGCCATCTTGCATTGTCACAGGTCGTGTTTAATTAATTGAGGCTTGCACAGCCCCCTCTGTAACGCTCCATGCCAAACTCGAAGGGGGCCCCTTGTCGTTCATGTCTCGCTCCATCCTCCCTTCAGGTCTCTCAGGTCAGGTCAGGCCAGGCAGGCCGGACGAGACCAGCAAAGCAAGGACGATCTATCTAATGCTAAGAGAAAGGTGAAACTAACAATATTTAGCATCGCGAACACGAATTGCAGCGGGCCATGGCAAAGAGGCTGTGCTGTGCTGTGCTGTGCTGTATGTGCTGTATGTGCTGCATGAAGATCTCGTCTTGTCTTATTTGAACCAGGCTAAAAACAAATACGAAGTCTACTTTCGGCATACCCGTATCAATCCATATCGCTGCAACAACATGGAATGCAGACAATATGTGCACAGAAACAACAACTTCTTCGCCTCAATCATATAAACATCCAACCGCTGCAAAGCCAAGCTCAACTTTTGGGTTATCTACCCGATGGTGCCAAGACTGGAGTTCTTGGGTCACTGATTGATTCCCTTGGACTAAGCTTACCTACCTACACTTACACTTGCATCAGCCAACATCCCTGGAATACTGCACTGTAGTTTATGATGTGTACCTACCTATAGATATCAACAGATCCTTTAATCTGTATATCTTGTCTTGTGCTGAGGAATTGGGTGCCGTTGCTTCTCCTCCCTTCTTCTCCCAAAATAGCAATTGAGTTCAAAGGTTATTCCCAGCATCTTCAACACAAGATTTTACTCAAACCTAGACTCATCAATCCTCTTCACTCATTGGATCCTGACTCCACCCTTTTTGATCTCCCCGGCTCGCGGCCACCCTTCACACTCTCGATTTTCAGGGGCACAACAACACGGCAGCCAATCCAAAGCACGACGACGCTGCTAAGCGCGTACAGGTTGCAGGGGTTGGAAAGCGATAGCGCTGGTACAGGTTCCATTTTATCGATCAGCTTTTAGAATAGAATAAATAGGAATTACGAGATCCCCTTATTTAAAGATAATAAAGAGAATAAAAATACCTATTCTATCCTCTTATTGTCTATTTATATTGGTTTTTTTATCATATATCTAGACCTTTAAAAATTCTATAGTCGCAAAATCAGGTAGATCAAGGCCCAATTTTATCGCTTTCCAACCCCTGCGACCTGTAGACATTAAGAGATTGGGCTCGTCAGGGGCCATCTCACCTCAGTTTAAAATCTGCCAGAAAAACGTCACTCTCTTTTCTGACTCTTTTGTGAATGGTCCGGACCGTCGCGGCATTTTTCTCAAACATAATAACATCCATTGATCGTGGAGATGCAATGGAGCATGGACGCGTCAACTCGAAACCCACTGATGCCGTGTATGATCGACATTTGGCTCCATTTGTATTCATGCTGCTAGGCTCTACGCACGTGTACATACTGGTAAAGATAGGCGAGTGAGCGGTTGAGTGACTGAATGAATCAAATGCCATTCGGTTCGCCCTTATCCGAGTCTCACCTCATGTTTCGCCTTGGCATGCATTCCGGACTTGAATGAGCCACCATCTCGGCTCTCCGTTTAAGGAACACAATATTTACACCACGCTATTGTCGGATGAAACTCGTCAATGCCAGTCGTCTAATTTACTAAACTCCAGTTCTCTCAGTCCCAAGCACCTATCCAAGTGTCGTAAATACCTGCTGATACATCTTAGATCTGTGTCATCCAGTCATAAACCCCATATCTGTGCCGAGAAAATAAACGACAATTGCGCCATATCCTCCTATCCTTAATATCTACAGCACGTCCCATTGTGCGTTCCACGGATTATTCATCGTCGTATAGTCGACCCCGTGCTTGTAGGAACTCGTCAGCTCCTCTTGGTCTACTCCGCAATGCGTCTGCCCATCTCGTCCAGTGAACCAGCCCAGCCCATACGTCTTGCCATCGTCTAGCTTCTTCGCCATCTCGGTGTTGTTGAGCTTGGCCGTACCGACAAAGTTGTACAACATCTTGCTCTGGTGGATAAAGGCCAAGATGGACGCAATCGTGTTGGGCTGACGCGGCAGAAAAGGGTGTCGGCGCCGGAAAAAGACCATGTTTGAGACGACAAACATGTACAGCAATATAAAGATCGTAGCACCGAGGGTGATGTAGAACGAGCGTACCGTCTCCTGTCCAGAGTTGCGCAACACATCGTTCTCGGTTTCGTCGTCCTTTACCTTTCCCTTGATCTTGTTCATGCCATATTCCACAATAAAGTCCTGTCCATCCACCGTTGCGAGACTGGTTACCAGGATTGTCAGAAACTCAGCCATCACGGACCCGAACCCGACTAGAAAGACTAGAAAGTGCCCGTTCAGGAGCGCTCGCAGCGGCATATAAGCGAATGGCAGTGCTGTATAGTCGAGGGTAAGGGTCTTGGAATGTGCGTGTCGCTTCGAAAGGATGTAGTAGGGCTCCATCATGCGCACCGACGTCTCCATAGCACCCCAGCATAGCTTAAGGATGACAGCCAAGGCTGTGACGACCCAGGCAGCTCGGTCTGTAACCACTCGTGCAGAAGTAAAGAGAAAGGTTGGTATTAGGCCTGCAAAGAGGATCAGTCCGATGATGAACGGAATGCAACCCATCGGACGCAGCATCAGGGGGTGGGGGTGCTCCGAGAGATGAGCTGCATCATCCTGTTCGCCGTCCGCTTCCACCTTTGTGCTTGTGCCCTCGTATGGCGCAAGAGACGAGTTTCTCAGCATATATCGACGGCGCTTCAACTTCTGGTGAATATCTTTATGCTTGGCCGTGTCCATATCCTTGAAGTCCATCAAGACATGACTCACAACCGCCATACTCGCAAGGCCAGCAATACCTCTTACATCGGACAGTAAGCCGGATCGTCGCGTCTGAAGCACGTAAAGTAAGCCGCAGCCAAGAACCGCGCACAAAGCCAGAGTTATCGTCAAAAGTCGCGACCAGACCTCCGCAACGTAAATCTCCTTGATCCCTTCAGGATCCGCTATGCGTTCCTGACGGCTCGGTGTCAGCTTGACAGAAGCGGCTGCGAATGTAGGTACAAGCGAGACAGCCATGATCGAGGCCAGCGACGAGAGAGCCACCGCATAATGACCCAGCTTAATGGCGCGAAAAGGTCGCCAGAAGCTGTAGCTCGTAACATAATCAGCGTTGATCGACCTGGAGGCCAGAGCACCCTGTTGCCTCGATAGTTGGTAAAATGCCTCCAGACGACGGACTTCGAAGTCGGTGAACTGCCAGAAGACGCCAAAGGTGACTGCGACTACTGTCGGCAAGAACTTGACCACAAAGTAAAGCCAGACGTCGAGATTATCGGGCGTCTGGAATTGGATAACGGGCTTTTTGTGGAATTGTTGGTAAAGGTGTTCCTGCACACCAGCCAAAACGGCTGAGATGACAATCAGCAGTACGAGATAAGGCCAGCGCATTGTAGGGGGCTTCCAGTTAGGTTGAGGGTAGAATATCTCCGTCTTGCTCTCTTTGGTTGGAAAAGTCGAGCGGCGGAAATCGTTGGAGGCGACGGTACTGAGTCCTTCGATACTACTCAGGTCAGCACCTGGTCCCTCTTCCATTATCACTTCGATGACCTCTCCTTTCCGGTTCGCTTCATCCTGTCCCCTTTGGCGGATCGTCTCGAAGCGGCCTAGACGCGCAGATGGTGTACGCCGCGAAAAGGATCGCGAAATGCTGCGTTGAACTGTTCCAGGCGCCGACAGGAGATCAGCATCGCGCATTTTGACGTCCGCTTGGAAGCCTTGGCCCAGACCTCCTGTTAACATCCCGCTGGCCTCCTGAGCCTGAAGCTTCTTGACGAAATCCTCATCTTGCGCAGTCATTGGGCCCAGCGCAGCGGTCACGTCGAAACCAGGAGATACATCATCATCGTCGTCCTCGTCCTCGCCTTCCTTTATCCGGCCATAGTGGCAAGAATTGCTCATGGGAATCGCTGATCCAAGCAGTGACAAATCGTATGCCTCTTCGTCAATTCCTTCTTCGCGGATAGGCTGCCCAAGAGCTGAGCCGTAGCTAGACAAGCGCTTGTTCCTGGATGGGAACCGCGTGGGCGGTGGTCCAGCGGCTGATACGGGCGCGTACGATCCTCCTGCTCCATTATAGCCAAACGACGCGGACCAGCCACTTCCGGGAGCGTATGAATGTCCTCCATATTCCTGCTGAGGTGGGCTTGGGTGTCCGGCAAAGGAGTCGAGCGAGACCATAGATTCGCGGCCGTGAAGCTGAGGATGTATCGCAGGATCGTAGGGGTTGTCGTCGCCATATACTGTCATAGCTGAGACGCGATGGCTCAGATGAGGTCGGTTCGCTGCGGTACTTTGCGAGGCACTCAGAGACCCCGACGGATGATAGGGCTCGTAAGTTTGGAAGAGCTCTTCAGCCCTGTTATCCCGATAATCCATATTGCGCAATATTTAACATTATCAAGCGATCTCTTGTATAGTAGCGAGACTCAGGGTCCTGAGGCCGTTTCAACGGTATCGCAGTAGTGGGCGGGGCACGGCCAAGACGGACGCGGAGGACGGCGCGATGGAGTAGACGGGTGCTGAAGCAGTCGGCGATTAAATTATACAGTTATAGTCGGAAGAAAACGAGCGATGGATTGATGAAGCGAGTGGGAGGGGGAAGCGTTAGGCAGACTCAAAAGACGAGATGGAATGAAGAAACAAGTTTCCCCCTTGACGGGAAACTCAGCCGTTCAGCCATCAACGGCAATAAGAGGTCGCTGTCTGTCTGTACCTACCTAGTGTAGTGGACCTGGACCTGGACCTGCCTGAGGTGGGCTAACGTTAGCTAAGGCTCCAGCTGGGCTTAGCTTATTAGTGAACTTTAAAAGCGGGCGGATCATTAACCTCATCTCTTTAGAGTGCGTAAGTCTGGTGG